>JAZGLN010000085.1:0-294132 GCA_038380765.1 Odontothrips loti | reverse complement strand
TTCAGCTCCCGCTTCGGAGCCGCGCTCCAATCCTCGATTGTGTGATTTTCTGTTACAGAACGAGATCAGCGACTTGCCAAGGGGGACAGCGGAGGCGGGGCGGTAGTGGAGCGCGACGGGGTGTGGTACTTGCAGGGAGTGGTGTCTCTGCGGCAAGGCACCAACGACTACACCTTCACTAACGTGACCTACGCAGACCACCTGCAATGGATCCGAGATACACTCAAGCTGTGAGGTGGCTGGTGGCTGTCGTGTTGCCTGTCAGACGGCTGAAAATCAGATCAAATCCAGTGTGCTCGGCCAGGATATTATTCGGTACGGGTTTTACACCATGAATGTCGAGTGAGCCCCCACGCCCCAGATGTCGAGGGAGGTGCCCCCCCCCCCCCCCCCTACTGGAACCGCGCGTTTCGCTGAGGAACCGCAAGTTATCCCCTCGTTTGGTCCTTATGTTTGTTTTCAGCTGTTCGTTGAATTTCACCCGGATCCATTCCATTTTGCCGATCGTCGGTAACGGCAGCCCCCTACCCCCTTTTATAATGTTTGAGTCAGGTGATGTGCTTATAAAAGGTTGTGCACATTTTAAAATAAACCATACCCCCCATCCTACAACCCACAGACCAGTTTTAAATGTAATTGTCAGCATTATCCTAAACTTGGTGGGGAATGTCGACATTGCCCGGAAATGGCAGCTAATACAGCTTTGGCCGGGTTTCGCCGCCACTGTCTTCATTGATCGGGGATTGTCGACATTGTATATTGTACATTGCACGTACTGTATGTATGCTATGAGTTTTACTGTACTGACATCAATTTTAAATACACTATGGATCACTTTTACAATATTTCGCTTCTCAGAGCCGCAAAAGCCAAAGCTGTTAAGTGTTCAGTGTGGTGACCTTGAAGGCCAACAGGCGCGTAGCTGGCCGGAGTTTTCGGAGGAGGTCAGGTCATGCTTTTTGCCTACTTGAAGGCGGAGCTGGTTATCCACCTGCCAGGCGGTGCCCGCACCTGCCATGCTGGCTACACATTGTCAGTGGTTGCCCTTTTGACTATTTATGTTGTGATCTATTTTTGCACCTGGTGGCCACCTTGTGAATTACATCCCATACAACCCTAAATCGCGCGAACATTGCTTTCATGTACATCTATTTCTCTCACTAACACTGTAATATACTGTGTGTTTGATTGGCATTGAATGGAAAAAAGATTTGGGCATTTATAACATTGTGAATATTGCAATTTTTATTCAGGTATTGTGTTGCAGAGCTGAGGTTTGCAGGGTAAAGAAAGGAGTAAGCAGTAAATTTATACAACATTGGTATTTATTATTCCATTGCTCTGTTTTATTTAATTAGTTCATTCTTCTAAATCTGTTTACCATCATTTAATGAAGATCTGTAATTGACTTTTTCTGTTCTGTAATAAAAATAAACGTGATGTACTCTAGACAGTGTCTTATTTGGATGAAAGTGTGTTTTTTTTTGTGACCGCATGTTACTATGAACCTCTTATTTTAGAAAAAAAACAAAAAAACGACACGCTAATAAGACATGAACGCATGAGCGACGAGCTTGAAGGGCCCGCCCAAATCCGTGATGTGGTGCCAACATTCCGTAAAAACAAAACACAAACGCAACAGAAACCCTTATTGTGCATCTATGATTTAATTTTACAAGAAGAAATGAGTTGTAGGTAATATCCGATGTAACGCCCAAAAGCTCCAGGGTTCAAATAAGACTGGTAACATTTTTTTTCTCCAAGCACGTAAATTTTGGGGTAAAATAAATTGGCCTTGTGAGTTTTGGGTTGACCCTCCCAGCCCAGCTGCACCGCCTTTTGTAGCATTGTCTTCGCCCCCTTTGGTTTCACCAGAGTTTTGAAGCACATCAGCCCATGGACTTGGATGAATTGAGCAGAGTCTAGATTGCCAAGCGCCCCAAATTCCTGCCGGATCTCACTAAAGAAATGCTGCACCTGCACGAAAGGTTGGTGTACTGTTTCTTTCCCAGCTACATTAGACATAGAATGGAAAATGTAGTAAGTACCTCGAACTAATCTTGGTTTATTCTACGTGTCATGAAGTACTCGTAGCCTAAATCATGAATGAGGTAGAGGCTTAGTTCCCATGCAGTGTTAATTGTGATGCGTGTACCATATGCTGCACAGGCTGGGAGCCTCTTTTCTCGGTTCACATCCGATGTTTCCCACTTCTCTAAAACCAAGAGAAAAACTTTTAGTACCTGAACACACAAGTAAGTTTGGTTGATGAATTGGATAATAAACTGTCTTGAGTATTCTGCCTAGCATCATCAGAATGTCCCACAAACCTCTCGAGCTGATTGGTTTTTCTGTGGGGTATTTACCGCCTGTGTTGTGCTGCATGCTGGGCACACCGGGGTGTCCTCAATAACCTAGTCCTAATCAATAGGTGCTTTCAGGACCGCACTCCTTGTGCTTGAATTTTAAGCGCAAATTTACTCCTTCGATAAATTTTACGGTTGCATCACAATCCACAATGCCCCGAATACCCATTCTCTCGTAATGGTCCTTTGCAGTTGCTCTTTCCTTACTTAAAGAACACCCTAAAGAACTGTTTTAAAATAATAATGGTGTCATTTATGCTCCTTTGGTAAGTTTTTGGCCATGATGAAGTGTATTTATTGACTTTCCTACACTCATGGCTGCATTTGACTCAGTTTGGAATTGTTCCACGTTGATCTTTGGTGCTACTTTTATCCCTGTTGACTCATCCTCTTTAACAACTAGAATTCAGTGATTTAATTTCACTTTGTAACAATTTGTAACACTTCACTAAAATAAAAAAAAGTTCAAGCTCAAGCAACACCGAAAAATCATTTTCAAAAATTGTGAACTCCGTTGCATTTATGGTCAAATTAGTGGGAAAATGACATTTGAGCCCGCTCAGGCGAATAAAGCGTCCGGAATCGACCACAAAGGTGATTTCTCGGCGTTTTTAGACAAAAGACAGCTTCTTTAAAAAAAAAAAGTTGGTCCAAAGTGACCCGTATTCTGGGAATCACCTACAAATGATTTCAGCCGCGAGGCCTGGAGAGGCGGGTCAGTGCTTTGCGATCAGCGAAGCCTGGTACGCCCCGACCGGGTGTGGCACACTCCTACCTTGTTTATATCGATCGATATTTCAATATCGATTTTCGCATCGATTTCGATAGTGATTTCGACCATTTTGACATTGATTTCGACAACGATGTGGATGATTTCGAACCCGACATCGAAATCTGTGGCATTCTCTGATCGATTTCGAATCTAAGTCTTTTTCGACCTTGCGCTCCAACATCGAAACGACATCGAATCTTTGATCAATTTCTGACTGGGAAGGACAATCACATCAGTCGTGGCGCGTTGCAATACCCAGCCCTAGTTGTTGCCGTGTGCTGTACGGGACTTCCCCATTCAATCTGTAAGCCCTCGAACGTCAACAAGCGTCACGTTGGCCCACGAGCCGGCTGTGATCGACGGGTTAGATGACCGAGATTGTTTTAACGCGTGGCCCGCGTGCCTGACGTTGAGAGCTGGGCATTAGTCTCACCCAGGGCGATGCGACTCCCCGCCCTACTTAGTTAAAACACTACAAGGGTTACATGTTAATTACTTACCGGTGACACACAAACCACTCAAGCTAGTGCTTGACCTCAATGTGTTAACCCCGTTCCAGGCCCATTCCAGTTGCAGTCCTGGTCACCATCTCACGAAAAAGATAGGGATTTAGTCGGTCTACTCGCTTTGCTCGCTGGGGGCTCCGCCCCCAGACCCCGTGCAGGGCTGCGCCCTGCTGTTTCTCCGTTTGGTACTATATTCGGTAGTGTTTATGATTTCAAGCAGTCAATTGGCAGGACAACGAAAAAAAACTTGTTTTGCCCACCGTCACCTGCAGCAGCACGCGAATTCAATTATGGCATTGTCTCTGGGGTCCGTCTTGTTACACTTTTTGTCCAAGAAGACCCTGTTTTGCCCACCGGCAACTGCAGCAGTCCTAGGGTCCATTTTGGCATCGTGACAGAGGTCCTGGTTTAAGTTAAGAAGGGGTCGGTTCTCATGTTCAAGTTCGAAATACCGCACCCTTAGGCAGTTTGCCGTCCCGCTCTACATCCTGGCCAAGAAGGCCCTGTTGTGACCACCGGCACCTGCAGCAGCACCTGGGGTCGATTTTAGCATCGTAACGGAGGTCCTGGTTTAAGTTTAGTAGGGGTCGGTTCTCATGATCAAGTTCGAAATACCGCACCATTAGGCTGTTTGCCGTCCCGTTCCACTTCCTGGCCAAGAAGGCCCTGTTTTGACCACTGGCACCTGCAGCAGCACCAGGGGTCGATTTTGGCGTCGGAACAGAGGTCCTGGTTTAAGTTTAGTGGGGGTCGGTTCTAATGTTCAAGTTCGAAATACCGCACCCTTAGGTAGTTTGCCGTCCCGTTCCACTTCCTGGCCAAGAAGGCCCTTTTGTGCCCATCGGCACCTGCAGCAGCACCTGGGGTTGATTTTGGCATCGTAACGGAGGTCCTGGTTAAAGTTTAGTAGGGGTCGGTTTTTTTGTTCAAGTTCGAAATACCGCACCCTTAGGTAGTTTGCCGTCCCGTTCCACTTCCTGGCCAAGAAGGCCCTGATTTGCCCAGCGGCACCTGCAGCAGCACCTGGGGTCATTTTTGACAGTTTTCCCGGGGCTTTGGGGTCATTTAAGAGGGGGTCCATTCTCATGAAAAAGATCGTATCTGGGACCGTTCTACCCAAACATTTACATGAGTCAGTTATTATTATTATTATTATTATTATCGGGATGGCGTTATAGAGGGGTTTGATGCATTACACGATTCAAAGATTGTGCTGATTGTGCGGATTGTTACATTGTCTTTGGAGAAAATTCCAAATCGTAATTCAGATATTTCCCGGTCGTTCCCAACCATGCCCTGTAAAATCCACACCCCTTATTTTCGTGCCTCGGACGACACATCTGGTTCACGGGCGGTCTCAGTGCTTATAACAGTTGTCCCATTTGCCCTGTGACAGGGAAAAAGCAGGCAAGCCCGCGTCGCACTCGCTCCGCCTCTTTCTGTTTCGGCCGGACGCGTGAGAGAGAAGAAAGAGACGGAGCTAGTGCGTTGCGGGCTTGCCTACCTTTTCCTTGTCACGGGGCAAATGGGACACCTGGTAACAAAATGGATCATTTCACTGCGGACAACTTTGAGCATCAGTTATGATTTTGAAACGCGTTCTTGTGAGGCCCAGAGAACAGTGTTGCCAGATTGGGTGGTTTCCCGCAGATTGGGCTGAAAGAGGTGCTGAGATGGCGAGTAAATTTTGACCACCGCGGGAAACCGCGAATTGGGCTGGAAAGGCAAAAATTTCAGGCGGTTTCGGGCTGGAACCAACGTGGAACGGCACTTACCATCTAAATATGATTCTTATTTCAAAAGGACGCGGGTTTCGTGTCGGGATGTTGGCAAAAGTGGAGAACTCCGCCTCCTGCTCCCTCTCGCGAGCTCTCCGTGAACTAAACGTGCCAAACTATACGTACCAAACATGTGTCATTGTAATACCCGTACGGAAAAGAAGAAGCTCGTTTTGGTACTTTTAACGAAAGTCCTGTTTTACTCCCCTCGGTGATTCCCTTTCTAGGCTTGTTTATGTAGACAAAAGGGAGTTTGTCTTGATAAGGGAAACTTCTGAGCAATCCCCTTCTACTGGCCGTAAGCTCCGAAGATACCCTTTTGTATCCTTTTCACATACCTTTTCAAGTCCTTTTAAGTACCCTTCAAACGCTAGTACAACCCCGCGGGTACCCCCGCTACCCCGCGGGTATCCCCCGCTACCCCGCGGGTACCCCCGCTACCCCGCGGGTACCCCCGCTACCCCGCGGGTACCCCGCTACCCCGCGGGTACCCCCGCTACCCCGCGGGTACCCCCGCTACCCCGCGTACGGGGATTTGCACATTCAGTGCAGTGTGCTAAAAATAATTTGCCATTCAAAATTGATGAAATGTTTTTTATTGCAGTATGAATCATCAAAAACAAAGAACGAGAACAAATTGACCATTGTTGAGGAAATCAAGTCAATCAAAGCTTCAAGACTAAAGCAACACGACTTAAAAAGTTACAAAAATAAAACAAAACCTAGGTACATTACAAGATCAGATTGTTGAGGAAACCGAGTCAAAGCTTCACGATCAAAGCAATATGACTTAAAAAGTTACAAAAATAAAAACAAATCCTACGTACATTACAAGATCAGATTGTTCAGATTGTTGAGGAAATCGAGTCAATCAAAGCTTCGAGACCAAAGCAACATGACTTAAAAAGTTACAAAAGAAAACAAAACCTATGTACATCACCAGATCATTGCCAATGATCAAGCACACTTAAAATGCTTGCCCGTAATTAGCTTTATGGGAATTCTGGGAGTATGGATTATTATGGGAATCCTGGGAGTATGGAATAGCAGAGTCCTGGGAGTAGGAGTAACTGCTGAACTGGCTGGGTGGATACTGATACTGGGTAGGCGGGTTCGATGGATAAGGACTATGAGAGTACTGCGGGTACTGGGTAGGGTACTGGTTGCTGTAGAATGGAGAAAACTGAAATTCCAGCTGTTTCCTTGCTGCGTCTGGTGGGTGAGGGTGGAGTGGATGCACCTTCCATGGGCTTGTTGCAATAAGTTCATTTGAAGCTACAGATGGAACAGATGGAGGTGCAGTGGCTGATGCAGATGGAAGTGCAGTGGCTGATGCAGATGGAGGTGCAGTGGCTGATGCAGATGGAGGTGCAGTGGCTGACTCGGCAGAGATAAAGCCAGGGTTGGAAACTCTCCAGCCAGGTGAAGATACATTGATAACACTTGGTCCCTGCCATGACAAAGAAAATAAATGATTAATACTTCTTTACTACTAGTTAATAATGATCTAGCACCCACAGTCAAAAATGTAAAAGAGTGGTAAGATTGAATAACAAAACCTTGACCTCAATTACAGGAATCTTTTGACAAACATACTTAGATATGCAAAAAGTAGGATATCTCGAAAAAACTTGTACAAAATTTTTGAAGTTACCTTTGCAGCATCAGTGCTGCCAGACTTCACTGGGGTGGTAGGCTGCGCAACTGAACTAGGGGTGGGGTTGGAGGCATCAGCATCTGCAGCATGTGGCAGCAGGGAATCAGCATTTCCAGTAGATGCCTGCAGGAAGACAAACTAAGTTATTTGCTGCGGTGTTCAATTATCAGGCATCCTTTGCCCAACCAAAATCAGTGATAACATTATAAGATTGAACTCTTGATTCACAAAAAAATATAGTGTGGTAAAATAACTTCAAAGCTGCTATTTCAAACATAGTTGGCCCAATTAATACCCAAATTTCCTTTAAAAATATTGAGGGGAAATCCACAATTCTCAAATATAGCAGGTTCAGAGGGAGAAACCACAACAATAACTTGTAATAATAAAAGGGTATCTAATCACAACAAAACTGGATAGTTACGAATCATAATATTCCAAGAGCAAGTGGTTATCCTTAATTTTAAATAAATGGACTGAGAAAAATGACAACATGGAAAAAAGTACAAACCTTTTCTGACGGAGTGTTGGGTGCTGAAATGTCATCAGCATCATCCAGCCCTGACCTTACTTGGACACATTTACGTGTAATTTCCTTGACCATGTCATCAAAGTCCAACATCCATTCAGCATGCTTGTTCAAAAATGCTGCAATTTTATAAAAAGAAAAAAGAATAAGAAGGTATTAATTACAGCCAAATGTAAGTAAAAGATAAGATTTTGAAGTTTATCATACCATAAATAGCTAGCAAGTCTTTATCAGAAATTCCAATGTAGGACTTAGTGCCCCTAGCAGTCATACATTTCAGCTGCTCCTTCCCATAAAGGTAGTCCAAAGTCCTTTTAAGAAGCCGAACAGGATTCTTCAGTGAGGTCTTACTTTTCAGAATCAGTTTTGCCTTTAATGACTTAGAAATTTGAAGCATATGACCCTCCCTCAGGTAAGCCTGAAAATTGAAAAGAACAGAAAGTTATATAAATTTAATAGACCAAGGGTGCGTAGGAGAGCAAGGAATGAATGCTTATGACAATGAATACTTACCTTTCCATCGCCATCCTGAATCACTGGCTGAGCAAATTTCTCTTGATCTGATTCTGCTAAAGTAAATTCCTGCACAAGGAAGAAGTTCAGAATTATTAACCAAAGAAAAGAATGCAAAAGGAGCACTCAATTGCAGTACTTACGCTTGCCTGCTCTGATCCAGAAAACAGTTCCATGAGAGTTCTCAAGAAGGATACAGTATTTGGATTTTCTGCAACAATAAAGAAAGTGCTTTGAGAGAGAAAGACCTTCAATCAAACCTCAAATCAGAACATATGCAACTTCAAAGACACTCACTGAGATCCATAATTCTATCTGTTATGGAACTTGTTTCACTACTATCTTTAAAGCCGTCAACATTCCTATTACTCTTAGAATCAAGATGAAGGGCTGGCCGCTTGCTAACTGGCTGCTCACTATCACTCAGAACAATATCATCATCGTCAGTCTCATCTGAATCAGAGCGACGGGTTATGATAATTGATTTGGAAGTAGATGGACGTACTTCATCATTCAAACAGCTGCTGCTGCTGCTTTTCACACTTGTTTTCTTCTTGAGAAGTGACAAGTCTTTCAAACGTTCGGCATTTCTCTGCTTTTCTTCTTTGTCCTTCTGAACTTTCCTGGCAAGCTTCTTCGCTTCCTCCTGAGCCTTAGTGAACTTTGGCCTTTCACCAACAGCTTTGGCTACTGCACGTTCTGATGCCTTTCCCTCTAGTTTGGTGCTGCGGCGAGTCCTCTTCTGATTTGAAATCACTGACTCTTGTTTAGCCTGAAGAGCAGCATTCTTTTTAATGAGTTCTCTGTCCGCCTCATTAATAACTGCCATGTCACCTGAAAAATGCCAAATACGAGTGAAAGTGCTACTCTTTAAGAACATTGGAAGGGAGCATAGGAAATAGCTGACAAGTTGACGCCCACAGCTCAAAAAGTCTCGTAGCTGCTCCCTTAAGACCGTTGCGCTGGTCTTTTAATTATTAGGGAGAAATTACGGCAGAATGCTGCCGTGGATGTAGCGAACGCATACCCAACGGCTGAAGTAAACCGACGGCAATAGCGAGTAAGCACATGGCCAAAAGATAGGTTAAGAGTCACGATGTGGAGATCACGAAGTTGTTCCGCACGTAAGTCGTAACGAGTTTTACTCACCGCTGACTTTATATATCCTTGCTTTGTATTCAACCCCGTCTATCCACTTGATATTCGTCAGGGCACCTTCGTAGCGTGCATCAGGCGGCACTGACTCCAACGGGAGTATGGTTTGTTTGAACTCCTCGAACCAGTGCACGACCGCCAACTCCCCCTTCGTATTGATATTGACACTCATGATGGCTCCTAACACCACATGTTAAAAGTTAGGACAAAAGTGACGAAATTAAACGATCTTGACAGCGTACTCGCACCGGCCTAGCACTCACCGACTACTCCTTTGCATCAAGTGACGCCATGACACTGGACCGGAACAAGGGAATCACTTTGAGATTTCACATTGTTGCCACCCTGAGAGAATTCTCTGTTTTGCCGTTACCATGCGAGCAATTTCGAAATCGAAATAAATACTAGCTTTTGAAGTAGTACGATTCAAATTTATGCAGAATATTAAACAAAAAATGTTGAAATGTAACTGTTTGTGATTGCTTTGCGATAACGTCAAAAGCACTCAGGTTGACTTTTCGAATTTCACTTGTTTCTCTCAACATCAACAAAAAACAGTTGACCAGCTGTGCAGATCTCAGACCACTGAAACCACCAGACAGCTGCATTTAGTATTTAGTTCCGTGCTATTTTCTTGTGATAAAATGATAAAAAAAATTACAAAGTCGTAAGTTCAGATGTCTGACTCCAGCGATGAAGAAAACCGGTGGCGAGCGGCACGCCGAGTCGCCCAACGAGAGTACCGATTTGATCGCGAAGTCCAAGGAGCAGTGATCCCAGACTCCTCTCCATCATCAGATTCGTCGCATTCATTGAATTCTCGAGAACGTGCCGTCAAACGGCGTCGTGTTGACGAAGGTAATTATTCTGCTTTCTTCTTGATATCTGAAGTCATGTTTTACATCATGCTAGAATCTTAACATAACCTTACCATATACATGTTGTTTTTTTCAAATTTGTGTTCCCTTTTTTTGTACAGACACTACAGGCGATGAATCTAGTGAACCGAGCGAGTCTAGCTATTCCAGTCATTCCCGAAGCGACAATGACTTGCACGTGCAAACTGGTGGTTCAGAATCGGCGAGTGTATCAGGTGAGGTAATAGTTTTGTGGTCATCAAAATGGTTTCTGTATTTCCTTCATTTTTGAGTCCTCTCTTATATACTTGCCATCTGTGAGTTGGATATTAACAAATCCCCTTTTGTATAATGTTGAAGGTGCTAGCAATGGCCCTCCATCACCAGGTCAGGCAAATGAGGCAAATGAGGCAAATGAAGGGGCTGACTCAGACAATTCAGATGCTGAAAGTGGAGCTGGAAGTGAAGCTAGTGAAGCAAGCACTCATCAAAGTGAAGCCTCATCAAATGAGAGCAGTGATGAAGATGAAGATATGCTACAAGATGAACTTCTGTACTGTGGTGCCACACTTACTATAGCTCAAAGTTTAATGGCTATTCTAACTTTTGCTCTGGCTCACTCTCTAACAGGTGTCTGTATTGGAGACCTACTTACTTTGATTGCCCTTCATTGCCCCCAGCCCAACAATTGTGTCCCATCATTGTATAAGTTTAAAAAGTTCTTTAAAGATATCGGTAGAAATGTTCTAGTTTTGCACTACTTTTGTGAGATTTGTCATTCGCGAGTTCCATCCAAAAATTCTCAGTGCGTAAGATGCGGGGTCAAAACTGATGTTGCTTATTTCATAGAAATTCCTCTGGTTATGCAATTGCAAAGAATGTTTGAAAGACCTGATTTTTTTAATGATCTGCAATATAGATTTAACCGTGCCAAAAAGCATCCAGCTAATGTAGAAGATGTGTATGATGGGAATGTATACAAATCTCAGATGGAAAATAATGGTTTCTTAAGTAACTTGTCAAACATATCTTTTATGTGGTACTCCGATGGTATTTCCATATTTCATTCATCTAAGTTTTCTATCTGGCCCTTATACTTTGTTATTAATGAGTTACCATTTAAGAAAAGGATCTTGAAGGACAACATAGTATTGGGTGGATTGTGGTTTGGATCTGTTAAACCCAGAGTCAATTTATTTCTAGAACCATTTCATCAGAGCTTAAGTCACTTCAGGGACCATGGCCATTTGTTTGATGTACCTGATCATGAGCCTGTATTGGTTAAAGGGAAAATGTTGTACGGTACTTGTGATCTCCAGGCTAAGGCAATTTTTCTTCGAATGAAGGCATCCAATGGTTACTATGGCTGTTCAAAGTGTAAGAGTAAGGGAGAGAGGGTACCTACTGGAGGAACAACTGTACATGTACATCAGTATAATATTAATAATATGCCCTTGAGATCAAATGAAGAAGTAGCTGTTTTCTCTGAACAAGCTGTGGTTCACAATGGATCACGCTTTGGTGTAAAAGGTCCCTCGATTCTATATGATATGATGGAAAATATGATTCTTGGCACAGGAATAGATGTGATGCATGGCATTTTCCTGGGTGTCTTTAAAACCATGGTTAAGTTGTGGTTTGATACTTCTTTTTCTGGTGAGGCATTTTCAATTGCTGGCTTAGTTGATTTAGTTGATGAGCGCTTGCAAAAGATTAAGCCACCAGGATTTATAAAAAGAATGCCTCGCTCTATTAAGCTAAATATTAAGTTATGGAAAGCTTTAGAGTTCAAACTTTTTTTCTATTATTATGCTGTGTTAGTTTTGGAAGGCATGTGGGAAGATGATAGATACTTCAATCATTTTTTGAAGTTAGTGTCTGCTATGTACTTTCTGAGCCAGAGGAGCATATTTCCCGAACAACTTGATGATGCTCAAAGGCTTTTACAAGAGTTTGTTCGAGAATTTCAAGAGCTGTATGGGTTGCGATATATGGGTATGAATGTTCATCAATTACTTCATTTAGTTGACTGTGTTCGTGACAATGGTCCTACTTGGGCATATTCTTGCTTCTTCCTGGAAGATCTGAATGGAGGATTAGCGAACCTCATTCATGGGACACGGCATGCAGGCATGCAAGTGTGCTCATCTGCAACACGTTACATGTCCTTGTCAACAATGATAAGTGAACTACCCCCTGAATCTGAAGTCCGGAAATTCTGTGAGAAAATAAGCTGCAAGTCTGCACTAAGGCATAAAATTGCAGAAACAGTGTCCCCGGAACTTAAAATTTTGGGAAAATACCATTATTCTGCTCTGGAAGATATTCCTGATGTAATTAGGCATGCCATTAACGAAAGATTTCAAACTGTAGATGGCCATTTCCAGTACTTCACAAGAATCAGCAACTATGGCAAGCCAGTCCTTAGTGAACATCTCAATGATAAGATATTCAGGACATCATCTTATCATGTTGTCGTCACTGTTGATGAAAACCCATTACTGTCAAAAGTGTTGTTCTTCTTGCGTCATTCTTCTTGTGATTGTGTGAATGTTTGTGTCTGTCTACCCGCAAGGTTTATAGCTGTAGTACAGATCTATGAACGAGTCCCATGTTTCATAAACAATATTCCTGGTGTCCGCCTTCCCTATATATCACAAGTGTATTCAACAGATAGTATTGAAGCAGTTGATATCACCACTGATCTGAAATACCCTTGTTTCTTTATGAAATTTGATGAGAAGGAATATATGGCATCTCCTGTCAATCTGTTAGAAGTTGAATGATATTTCTCTGTGTGATAAAGAGTGTGTTTGAATCCTTGCCCTTTGGACATGAATGGAAATATTTAAAAAATTAAAATGAAAGAAGTGTCACAAAGTCTGGTGTTTTATTTACTTCTACCTTTTTTTTATCTGCAATGTAATTGCTAATAACACTTGACATAACTACCCTCCCTTCACATAGACAAAGTTAAAAAGTATTCAGTATCATCCTCTTGCAATCTAGAGAAACCTGTACAAAATTTAAAAAATTGAAGTGTAAGAAGAAAAGTGATATAACAATATCATCAGATGTCATCTAGCCTGAAATGTAGATTATAAGGGTGCCACAATTAAGTTACAAAAAGATGGTTATATAAATAAGGATGAATTTTGTTTCAAACTATTTTAGGTACTTTATTGCTTATATAAAATGTGGGAATGAAAAGCAGTGTTCTTACAGTGCTGCACACCAATAATAAATAGAACTATTGAAAACACAAGAAACCTTACTTGACTACAATTTTGAAGTAGAATGAATATAGGTAACTATTATGGAAGGTACAGTAACACTCTGATAAAACTTAAAGGTGATCAGTTTTGAATGATAGATGCTCATCAGACCCCCCTGAATGTGCAATCCTCTTCTGACAAGTTTCCGAAATTGGACAGCCAACATAACGATTCCCAATCTGGTGTCATGCTACCCAGTATTTTTGTGTAAATGGCTGTTTAACAAATCTTTATGAGTGATGTTAGGGTAGGTTCTCACTGGAAGCCATTTCTAAAAGGTAGAGACAATGAAATAATTGCTTATTAAAGGGTGGTTTAGAGTTATATAATATAAAGTGTATTAATCAAATAGCAGCAGTGCATGCTTTAAAGTAGAAGTAATTAAATTAAAGTTGAATAAGTATGGCTCTAAATTATAAATATAAGTTGAATCTGATATGGACCAGAATAACTACAAATGTTCACTGCTAAAGGGACTCACCCCATTCTTAACAATTAAATAAATTTGAACTCAATAAATGCTGAGCAAAGCCATAGTTAAACTGCCGAAGGGCAGTACAGTATAAATTATTCAAGAGAGCATATGCATGATAAGGAAGTTAAGCACAAACAAATATAATTAATATATGAATATATCACACAAACAATACCCCAAACCAAGCATAATAGGGAGTACACATGAACTCCAGCTGCAAACAATAGAAAACCATTCCCCAGACAGTCTTAGATAACAAAGGTAATTAATTAGTAGGATATAAATGGTCAAGATATCATGGGTTTAGTTAGACTACATAAACCAAAAAAAAAGGTTGTAATTAGTTCAAAGAATGCATTGAGTTTCACATAATTAATTGTAGCCATAACTTAAATACATAATTATAAAAGTTTTAACACCATAACATTCGGTGAATAATCTAAGGCGGCACCAATCAATAAGAACAACTTGGCTCGAGCAAACAATCGTAAAACTTCCTTGTATTGTATACCCATAATATAATATATAAATTATTAATAAATCATATAACCGTGAACATTATGACCATATAAACAATTATCTAAGACTGGGAATACTCAATAGAAAATCAATACATACACAAATACCCTGGGCCCAGAGAGAAATAATAATGAGTAGTTTCACTCACCATGGTGCTGCCTAGCAGATGTAACTTTACCCGGGACATGAAGTAAGCGGCGCCACTCACTTCACTCCCCACACATAAATTTATCTCACATCATCACAAATTTATATATATATAATATGTGAAGATGAATAACACTTAATAAACTATAGAAAACTTAATCATCACAGGACACTATATCACTACCACTTTGCTATCACAGCTCACTTCACCTTTCACTATCACTTTGCTATCACAGATCACTTTGTCACATCACAATAGACGTGTTGTGGAGGTGGGCGAGAGAGCTCCTGCCCTCTCCCCAGGATGATGTAGTAGGTGAAGGACAGAATGGCGGTGGTCATGGTGAAGCTGTTGATGGTGGAGACGGCGGCAAGGTGGGAGGCAAGATTGTGGCGTTTTAGCACATGGCTACGGTGCTCTTTCTATCCGGGGAACCACTTGCTTTCTTTCTGATATGGTTCGCTTGTTTCACTCCCAGCCATGGCCTCCAAAACATCCAGACTGTTATGGCAGTTACCTAGCATAAACAAAAGGCAGAAAATAAGAATGATTGATGTTATGTTCACAAAGGAAAGGGGGCTGTTTAAGTGAAACAAACTAAAATACACCTTAATAATTTACTAGGCTGTAAATGAATAGGGTCCTATAATATTGAAGGAGCATTAAACAATAACTCCTACCCTCACACACTACTTCCATGTACACACAATCTTGCTCTGTTTGCCACCACCCTACAGTACACACCAAATGTAAACAATAAAATTAAAGACATACTGTTCTTTAAAAAACAAATGGCATGAGCAATGAAATGTTTATAAGGTATTTCACGTGCAGAAAATTGATGAGATGTGGAGAGCTTTCTTGTCAAATAAGAACGAAGACCAATCGTATTTAGACTGATGTATGATCAGAAACGTTGCTCTCCGCAGCATCTGACATTCCACAGTTGAAGCATCTTGAAAACAGAAAAAAAAAACAAGGAGAAAATGTTATCAAAGGGATTTGATAAAAGGCAAGATACCCGTTCTTTACCATGTCCAATTGAATTAGAACTCCTTTCACTTTTGATAATGTTGAAGACGACAACGAACAATTTTCTAACATCGGAACCTCCGTTTCACACCCAAAGTTGATCGAATCACCGAAATTACCTGAAGTACCTTAGTACTCGCGTAACTGTTTGCTTTTCCTTGCCGTTCGTACAACACCGAAAATTTATGGGGCTCCGGATTAAACCTGAATTTGCGCGAATATCCAACTTACCCCTTATTTACTGGTACCATCAAACAATCACAATTAGCGAAAGTTACTGTGTCACGTCCAGTCGAGCCCCATCCCCGCGTCCAAGAATAGGTTTCTAGTGCCAAAACTCGTAAACGGCACATCTGTCGACCAAAATGGGCTCATTTTCGATGTCAACCTCATATATGTATATATGTATAGGGGTACATTGCCCCCATGAACCCCCTGCATACCATTGACATGTCTAAATTGACAGCCGATCTCCACTCCGCGCTAGGACTTAGAAAATTATAGCTAAAATCTACTTTTTTTTATAACATTAGTAAATATGTAAAGCACTATAAATGATAAAGCACATAGAAACTTAATATAATTACTAACTTTTCGCGCGAATGACGTTCCTATTTCAGAAAACGAAACCGCGAAAGTTGGACGACTAACCTCTTTTTCAACATTTTCATGATTTTCTCAAAATATTACGTACAAAGTCGAAAAAAACCTTCATTACGGGGCGATGTGGCTCCAAAACCGGAGCGAACGACACCATTATCATCCATATGTCTGTTGCCACTAACGAGTATGGAGAGGTGACTAAATCAGCAGGACCGGGTGTAAATACCCGTTCCTTCTTACCATGTATATGGATGGTATGGTATGTGTAGGTAAAGAACGGGTAAAAACACAAACTGCAGACAGAAATGGAGTTATAGCAACAAAATTTAAACAACCACAAATAACCACAATAAACCTCGCAAAACATCATTTTTGACATTGTGAACTTCATATTTACCACAAATGTGCAGTCAAACACATTCAGTGCATGGAATTTAGTGGCCCACTGCCACTGTTAGTTCAAAGTGGCCTACGAACCTAACCTTGCGACACACGGAAAACAGTTTAAGTCACCTAGTGCTACTCGGTGGTAATTCAACAATCCTTCTCTGCATATTGCTTGTACATCTAGACCCATGTTCTTCTTTGGAGGCGGTTCATCGTTACACATTCTGATATTTTTTTGAAGTGCATTGAAGTCGAGAACGCAACATCTACAACAAAACGCACAGAGATAAAAGAGAAACTGTCACAAAATTTCCAGAACTGGGTTGTAAAATACTTTCAAGGCAGATACTCACAAGCTACCATTGCTCCTCAGAAAGGACCTCGTCAGAAAGGACTTCAGGCAGTATTGATTTATGGTAAACTTAAAAGAATAAATCATAATCTTCAAGCTATGCCGATTCAGCAGAAGGCGCGATGCTGCCAGCTCGGTTGGGTCTGGTGACGTAGTTTAGCGGGTCGCTGTTAGATAGCGCAGCGATCGCGCCCCAAAACTTGCATTTTCAAATTACGTCGCACGGAATGCACATCAGTCATGGTGCCATATAAGACAAAGGGGGAGGGTAAAAAACATGCCTGTGCCCCCATGGCATGTGCACCCTTGTATTATCGGAGTACCGACATGCTGCAACACAGCCCGGCGCGGGCGGGTTGCCTACCTACCCGGCGTTTTTTGTTCTTTTCGTTGTTTGACAAGTTCATGCACCGTTCCCCGTACATCGGGGAAGTCCGTGTGTGTTTCTTGAGTAGAAGAATAAGGAAAACAAAGATCGGACGAAGCAATTTCTTTACTTCCTTTCCTTCTTTATATTTTAAAAGAAAAAAGGAACCAAGAACTGGCTTAACATTAAGATGGTGTCGGTTGGAGGTGTTAGGTGGGTGCTGTATGACTTGTCTTACAGATACGACATATTGATAGGCAACATCGCCCTCTGTTCTGTATTTGATCAATAGAAAAGTGAGTGTTCACTAGGAATCGCCTAGAGTTATCGTTCGATCGTCATACGATCTATCCACTCCCACACATTTGCATGTTAACACGTAACTGCGATAAACGGCAACTGTCATGGTTGATTGGATCAAATTTTTCACAAGTAACCAAAACGGTACTAAAAGGAGAAACTGCAGGGAATATTGATTAAAGCGACTCGAGAAAAGAGAGTGAAAAGGTAAAGCTGCATGGAAAGGATCAAAAAGGGACTTTCAAAAATAGACTGTTTGACAACTTTTTCGAAAAGGGAGGCAAACAGAGGTGAAACAGAACTCTCCTTTCCGTACGGGTAGTATAATCATGTTGGAACTTTTGGATTTCCCTTTTTCTCGCGGGAAAATTGGTCGAAATCAAGAAAATGCGGGCGGTTTTGGGCTGAAAGGGGCGGTGGCGGGTGTGCTGCCCTCTAGCGGCGGGACGGCGCGGTCGGACTCTGGCATCACTGCCAGAGAATGTTTGGGTATCCCTGCACGCTACAGAACGCAAGGGAAATGCACTCACACAATATATGATTGATTAGCTGAGTGACAGTTAAGTAAACTTTTAATCAGGTGGGAGTGAACGCATATAGTAAGGAAATAAGTGAATTCGCTTAGCTGACATTTCTGCAGACGCATAAGTCAAAAAAGTTTGTCTGTTCCAGCAAGCTTTTTGGCTCACTCAGCACATGCTGGAATAGCGGACGTAATACTGGGACGCTGAATCAGCGAAAATATCCGGAGACGCATGTTAAACGAATATTATTTTCCCGTAGAGGGAGATTATATATAGACTTTCCTATCATAAGGAAGAATCTTCAAGTTTTGAAGTTACTTTTAGTTGCTTCGGTCCCTCAAAAATTTATGAACGGGGAGTTTGCTGTTTTCAGCTTTTCGTGGAGCCACATTCCGGCATCACATTGCCGTGCCAAATTCGGTGCACCTGTAAATGTGTGCTTCCTGCTACCGATGGATAAGCGATTAGCAGGCGCTTACCAGCCGCGAACTCACGCTGAGAAGCCCACATAAAAGCTGTGACCATAGTGTACGAGGGTGTGCACCGTTTGGAGGCCAAGTTCAGCCGCCTTGAGGCAAGTCACAGTAGTCTACAGCGGGTGGCATTGGTAAGACGACCAGCGATGGCTGCACTAACAACAAGAGGCGGCCTGGACCGTTTGTAGCCACCCCTACTCTACATATCCAAACGGCAGTGTTGTCGGAGGGCCCACAATACTGTAGTAAAAGCATAGTGGGCCCACTAAACCGTAGCTTCAACATAGTGAGCCACGCCACCACTGGCCACTCTGCTGAAACTTGATTCTTTCAGTTGCGGAATGTAGTATATACTCACGCCGATATCTCGAAAACTGTTAAAGAAAAAACGTTCACCTCGAAATTTCAGCTGTTCAGTGTTCCACTTCAAGTCGGTTGAATTTCCATTGGGAACTCTTTAGGTAATGTTTCTGAAACACTTATTTTGCATGCCTCAAGGGGCAGTTAGGCCCCATTAGGGCGAGCTTTGCCTAAACTTTGATTCCGGAATCGCCAGCAGCCTCCAGGCGGGGATCGACAACTCAACGCAAACGTACTGAGGTGCATCAGCTGGCATTGCATATTATATATGTTACGGTTAAGGCTAAGTCGCCGGGTAGTCTGAGAACTAACTGGCTCATGATAAGAATAGCCTATGCCGTGCCGCTGTCGTCTATTGTCCGCACAACAACCGGCTAGTGTATGCGCTGGCCGACATTAGCCGATGCTGTTCGGCTAATGTCGCAGTCGGGGCTGCGTCGGCTAATGATCGGACAGGGGGTAGAATAACGTCAATGTATTCGTGAGTGCAACTTCATCTACTGGGGCACTTCGAGGTGCACAATCGCCTCTATGATTTTCTCGTATAATTCATTGGGCGTCATGTAAAAAACCACACTCTCCACATTGTCCCCATACAGCAGTTTGATCAGCTTCTCCTGTGAACCAACTTGCACCACGGCGTATCGCTTGATGCGCCGAAATGCCGTGGTCCTAGCTATGAGGGATGATTGGCCCCTAGGGTTTGCCCTTGTTTCTTGTGCCTCCTTCACCTTAATAACGTTTTTGTACTGGTCTTCGGATGGGAAATGAAGCCCGGCTGTCCGATCGTTAGTTTGCTAAACGGTCTTGAACTTTTTGGTTGAATCTACTTCGGTTTGGAAGCTCCATTTTATCACTTTCAATTTTGAAATTTTATTAATTTCATCTAACCACTGTTTATTTCTCCACTGTTTGCACAGCGACAAGCCGAATCATTGACATAAAAGCAGCTTGCATCATGTTGCGGAAACCGGCGAGCACCCTGTGCGTCGCAGCTGTTGTGCTCATCGTCATGACCTCCCACTTGATGCAAACCCAGGCAGCTCCGCACAAATTTGAGCCCCACGGTAAGTATTACCTATTGCGCTATAATGCTCGGCAACGACGGTAGACGACGGTTGACTTAAATTTGTTGACCTAAAACCATAATATGTTATACCTTTTGAAAGTTTTCACTTAAAACACCCCCCCCCCCTTAATTAGCCTTCACGTAGATTAAGAGCAGCTTGGTTCAAAGTCAGTAAACTTGGTTAAGTCATGTGTAATGTTTCATCTATTCAGTCTAACCTTCACCGAAGAAAACACTTTTCAGAATTTAATATCCTGCACGCGACCATTGCATTACATTTTAAGAACCTTGCCATTTCTCTGCGCGCCGACGATGGAGCGCGCCCGATACGATAATTAGAGCCTCTCTGCTGCAGACTTCAAAATGGGGGGGGGGGGGGGGAGCGAGAGTGAAGCCCTTACTCGGGAGGGGCTGAAATAGAGTTCATGTTGGTCCGTCTCTTTGTCCGCACGATATCTGGAGAGAAGTTGGTTGGTTATCAGCCCTGTAACAAATTATCGGCAAACGAGGGTTTGGGAGGCAGATCCCCTCAACATTAGACATATCTGTTCGGAGCGGGTAGTCCAGTATTAGGAAGGGATAGGTGATGTGTATTTTTGCCCCGTAGTGGCAAGGTAAGGGTGCGCCAGGTGCGGAGCGGCATACCGGGCTTTGCGAAGAGCGAGGCCTGTTACGCCCCTGGCGTACTCCTAGCTAGTAGGTGTTTGGTGTTTTTTTTTTGTTTTTTTTTTTGCAAAACTTGGTTAAAATCCATTGTTAAGTGTTTGATAAAATTGGTTTAGAAAATAACGGATTCAGGTCAAAACTTTTAGGTAAATCGTCGTGAAAGCGACTGTTTTTAGTCCGTGCTGAGACGTTTCCCTAGGAAACGGCCAAAGACGCTTGGACTGCAGCTCAACCGCACTGTTTAAAAATATTGCGTATTATCACTAAGCTACACCTGCAACTTCCACATGGGAAATGTCCCACACGGTGGTCCTACAAACTGTTTCCTGTCCCATACTTACTGTACACCCGTGGGTTTTGAGGGAGTGTTCTTTGTGATACTGGACATGGGCTAATTCCTGCTGTTTCGGTTCTGAATCTCTCATATGGCTTGCAAACGTTCGCCTCTAACGTTGACGTTGCAAACAATATCGAGTATTGGAATTTCGATTAATTTATTCGTGTCGCAAACTATCTGGTCACTCATGACCTGTCACTCAAGACCTGTCACTCATGGCCTGTCCGGGAATGTCAAAACTTGTCCTATGACAAATCTGGTTCCATCCGGATTCCCATGGTACTGTTGCGGACTTCGGTTGTCCGGGAATCCTTTAGGACATACTGCCTAAGAAATTTTAATTTAGTGCTCGTCTCGAAACCATCGAAAAAATTACTTGAGACCACCAATCTTTTTTTCGTGGAGTTTGTCCATCAGTCTTCCCCAAGCCTTGTAGGACAGTCGACGAGAACGAGGCCGTGTACCAGACCCATTTCCAGAAATTAATTGTCCATTCGACGTCGGTATCGTGGAATCCTGCCGACGTCAATTTACAAGACTACCACCCTTTGGTGGTGCAACCCATGCACGTCGCCATGATTGCTCTGCTTTCTGTGTTTGCTGATCTCAACAGCTCACAGAGAAGTCGGGGTAGATACCAATGTAAGCTGGGACACCGTGGAGCGCCCCCCCCCCCCCCATTTGATTGATGCTTCTTCAGCCGTGTGGCCTTGTTCGTTGTCAAATTAGTTCCTGGCTAGGAATGTCGCCCTAAGCGTTGCCCCACGCACAGCCTGACAGTGTTTGCGGGCGTTCAAGATTGTTCTGTCTTGCATTTACATGATCGGTTTTACAGAAAGCGATCATTGCCACATCGCGAATCTGACACTGGACAACGGCGAATGTGCCACCTACTGTGACAAGCAGAACCAATCGAAGCATGGCGGCCACTGCCACGCTGGGAAGTGCTTCTGCCACATCCACGCCACTGGAGAGACCGGAGCGAAGACGGACAAAGATGACATCGAACGCCCATTTGTTCGCAGAAAGCAAGTTGGTGGATGAACTGGAAGTTCTAGTTCAGGCTGATAAAAATTTTGCTTGTCTGATATTTGCGTTGAATAAACTTATATTCGGCACTCCTGAAAGGTAATATACAAACACCTATTACTACAAAAAAGCGTACTCACATGAACTTGAGATTTGGTGCAGGGTAAGCGTGTTGTGTTACAGGCAGACAGTTTGCTGGGCATGGACGGTGCTTTAAAGGAGTGTCGGGCCCAAAATGTCAGTAACCATAATGTCCGTCATAGTCATGTTCTGACCGAACATGCCCGAAGGAAAAGGTCCGCCATTCCTTTGGCCCCTAGTTTTTGTGTCCGCTCTTGGGTCATTTGTCCGGCCCACTTCTGTGCGTTTCGGAGGTCGGGGGCAGCACAGGTGCTTACGTAATCCCCACTGGCTGCACAGTTCATGGGCGCACCGCGCCAACAACATTACAGTACCTTTAAGAATAGATTATGGTTGGCTCAGTGATTATTCACATTCAAGAGATCTTCTCAGCACTTTTTTTTTTTTTTTTTACATAAGATTAAAAGGACACAGTATCTTCAGAAAGGTTTGTTGGCCGGACTAACGCACACCAGCATGAGAGTCCTGCAGTTCCCTCCTAATGAATCTGCATCTGAAAATGAAAAAATAAAGACTTTTTCATGCAAACCCGTCCAATCACACATATTAAAACCAAAGTCATCTGACCTTTCAATAACTCCGTAAGTTTGGAATCTCTAAATATTGGCCGATCTCCAGTGGCCATGGCCCGCAGAACATTCCTCAATGCCAGCAGACCTTGGTTGATTGCAACTCCTTGTCTCAAGACTTCTTTGTCTTTCTCACTCCCAGTCTTTTCCCCACCAGCCAAATCAATGAACTGGAGGCTAGATACCTTACGAGAACCACTATGGCATAAAAAAATGGATAAAATCGATCAATGTTCAAATGTTAGATACATGCATAACTTATTTGAAACATGTTGAATATATCTCAACAGTACTTACCCTCCCTCTTCGCGCATATTTAAATTAAATCGGAATATGGTATGGCTGCGACTTGATTGCAAATTCATGTTATTTCTTGCTTTGGTTCGATGTGAAGATTCCCTGAATGATAGAAAACATAATAACAAGATGTAGAAACACCATTAACCACAATTATAATAATTGGAAAGAAAAAATAGTTTCTTATACCATTATCTTGGCGTCGTAGGTATCCTCTAAGCTCTTAACCTCTACCTCCATGAGGCCTGGGAATATGGCAGTACCCTTAGGATCTCTCCTCAAGCAAACACTACACTGGTCCCGTGGCTTTGACCCGCATGCCAGTAGATCATATAAATGATCCACAAGGATCTAAAAAAAAAGGGAGAGGTGAGATTTAAAAAATGCAACAAACAAATACATTCAGGGTTGAAATTAAACCTACCTCCATGAATGAAGCAGATAAGTATGCCTTGCCTTCCACATTGCTCGTTTCTTTAAAAACATCACTAAAAGCTCGGGGCAAATGACATGACTGACGCGCCGGTAGGGCGCGCGCATCTTCCGGCGTACTCTCTCCGGCTGCTGTCTGCCGGCCGGGGGAGCTGCGTGGGCTGCCTGCCTACAAGGCGCTCGGTGGCAGCGCAGGGCGGGCGAAGAATGCAATGCTCTCACTTTAGAGAGGGGCAAAAAAAGCGAAGTCAAAAATGTCAGTGAGCGAGATCGAATTCGGATGCTATAACAAAATACAAGATCTTTGCGACTTTCGAAATTTTTTTTCGATCACCGGAAGGGGTCGCGCAGGGCACCCGAATGGGGCATAACTGCCCCTTACAGCAGTCAAAATCAATGTTACGACACCGCTAAAAGATGTCAACGTTTGTAACCTTCCGAATGTTACCGTAGCTGCGGTTGTTATCACAGCATTGTTCGTAAAAACAGGTGAGATCACACGTGTGGTGAATTGAAAGGGTTATCAAAACATACACACCTGAAAACGGTTGGGGCACGAAGCGGCTTGCTGCTTTGTTCATAAGGCTCGCCCGAATCACCCGAATCCGAATGGCAATGGGTGTCTAGCAGACGAACCGACGCGGGAAAACAAAAGACGGCGGCCATCTTGACTCGCGCCCGGATTCACGGCAAAGTTGAAGTTTTCGTTACTGGTTTAGCAACACCACAACGTACGGAACGTCGCCACAACGCCTACCCCATAAAGAAATTACTCTTCTTTCCGAATTTACTTCACTTTTTGTAAAATATTGAGCCGTTTAAAAGTTATAACCTCCCCCAGTGAGCGATGTCGTCCCGGGCCCGTCTGCGAGCCACTGAAATTTCTATTTTTGAACCAATTTTCATGTTTGTGCTATAACCTGTGGTGTAGGAAGACTCGCCACACACCAATGTTGCCATCGAGGACGTTTTTTGGTAACCTGGATATCACTGGGAGACAAAACAAGCAGGTAAGCTCAGAAGCTGTTTGAACCGCCAGCCGCAGCGCGCCAAACCGCCACTTCCGCCCGGTGTCGCGCCTTGCCCCCTCCCAACCCTAGTGCGTTTCCACCCACTGCTTAGGTGTACCGGCATTGGCTAGCCACTGTCGTCCAGGCGCGTGTCCAGGATTCCCGTTTAGGGTCGCGCTTTTTGCCTACTTACAGGCTGAATGCTGTGCGGGTTGCCCACATTCCAGGCGGCGCCCGAAGGGCGCCGACGGCTTTTGGGGAGGGTCGTGACCCCCTGGACACGCGCCTGCTGTTGCCAGCTTCACAGGACTGCCACCTTACCTTCTTCCTCCCGGGTGCAAGAAGTGCTTGCTTCCGGATGGCAATCGTTGCTGTATCCCACGACCCACTGCTGCAGTGAGTACACGGCGCCTGTGTGGCTCTGTCGGTTGCGCAGTAGGACGCAATGGCACTATACCTTGGGGACTACCGAGCTCTGCAGGTCGAGCTTGCCACTCGGGCGGCGGGCTGAGGGTAGCTTCCGGCGATCACGGTGAACTGGACGGCCCATCACTAGATGGTGACCGCTACATATAGGTCAACTGCGACCTGCTACGTGAACCCACACGGTTGGCTATGAAGTGGTGAGACCTGGACGCGTCTAACTTGAACTGACTGGAGAGCCTTGAACTTGCTGGACCCTGCGTGGTGATTTGGTGACTGGACTCGCGCTCGGCCTCGGCAGGCGGTGGCTATCCTTTCCTATGCTATCCTAACCTAGCCTAACCTATCCTGAGTTGTCAAGGGTACCAGAGGGATAGTGTTACGTAATGTATGAACGGTACTTATACTACCAGCAAGACGATGCCCGGTAGAGTCCACCAGGACCTGTGCAGTAGGGGGGGGTCCGACGACAACCTGAGGTAGCCGATAACGCCCTCCCTCGCCAACCGGCCGCTTCGGGGTGGGGCCGGACCATAGAGTGAAAGTATAACAGCGAAATGTTAGGTTAAGTTCAGGAAAAAAACGAAAAACGAGGGGGTGGGGCAGAAGTGGCGGAACGCTGAGAGGTTGGAGGTGGACATAGTCAGACTATCGGGCACCGACCCACCCCTCCAGCTCCGAAGTAGATTCAGACGATATTGCCGAGATTTTGTAAATTTTGTAGTTTTTCTGAAGCTTTGAAGTGTCCTTCGAATGCGTATGTGAAAAACAGGATCTGGAAGGAGAGAAGAGTGGAAGGATTGAGAAGTGTGAGAAGAAATATAAATGAATGATTCGTTGATAAAATATTGGATAAATATTGGAATGCTATCAAAAAGAAATAGAACTGTACTTTTTGGGTAAGATTATCAATGGTTAAGCGAAAAAGGTTGTCGGAAGAGAGTTTAGAATTTCGTGGGAAGATTGGCAGTTGTAGTGCTCTAGGCTCTTTCCAGCGAGCAGCTGGCATTCTCACCACTGGCTACTTTGTCTAGCCCTAGTCTCGCTCAGGGTCTCAACTGCATTCTCAATCTGTACGCCAACAATGCAACGCGGCGCCCCGCGGTTGCTACAACAGTCATTGTGTGATCGAGAGCGGTCTCTGGCGGTCGACGATAGCGCGCTCTGTCGGCTGGGCACGGACCTACCGACCGCACCTCAATCCTATGAACTTAAAAATATTTATTCTCAGCTCACATTGAATGACAGGAGAACTAACTACTTTTCAACGTCAGGGGCAAAGCATGAGAACGTTGATAAATCTTACTTTCAAACACTCGTCCACATCTTGGGTGGTTCACTTGGTTGGACGTATTTGAAGAGTATGACATAAAGCTACCACACTCATTGCACAGCATTGCTTCCCAGCATTTTTAAACACTCCATGGTATTGATAACTGTTCCTTGAAGAACCTTCATCATCCACTTTCTACACGTCACAACCACAATAAAAACTTTCGCCCACAACTCAAAACCGATGAAACCGACGTCGGTGTCCTCAATTGTTTTGTTTACCCACCCGTCGTCATGGTGTTGGATGAAAAATTCGGGACGGGAGGGAAGTACAGTCGACTCACGACGGCTACGTTTGAAAGTCTGTACCCTTTGCCGCATTGTTGGCCGGCCACCCCAACCTTGATATATCAACTTTTCAAACGCAGCAGTTTTCGTTTTTTGTTGCGGCTGTACTACGCAACAGGCAGTGCTCTGATTGGTTGTAATTTTACCGTCCCCACCAACTTTGCCTCGGCTCGGCTTGGCCTTTGCTTGACTCGATCTTTTCGCCCATCAGAGCCTGCAGCTCAACTCGTATTATCAAATTTGTCAATTGAAACTGCTCGAGTTTCAGCTTTTGAGTTTTCGTATGGGCATCAGAATCTGAATCAGCGTGTCTTCTTCCTTCTTCCTTGCAAACTCTCATCGAAATCGTACAATTTCGTTCGGAGAAGTCCATTAGGGGCCATGTCAAAAAAAAAAAAAAAAATCCGAATCCTAAAGATTGCAATGGGCTACTTCGTGCCTAAAATGTGTGACCCTGCCAGACGGTGGCCGCTCTCCAGGGTCGCAGCATATGTACTAGCGGATGGGCGATGAGCTTAAATCCCACTTCTGATTGCACGGATTTTGCCGAGTATTCAGGGAGCAGGGAAAAGAGAAAATGAGGCACACGAGCCGACTGCACAGTTCAGCGTCTAATCCGAGAGTGAGCAGGGCACAGGGTAACAATGCAACAACGAGGAAGCTACGCGCGTGACACAAGGCGCCGGCCGGTACAGGCACTACCAACAACTGGGACTTCAAATCCCTACAATATTTTTTCAACACACATTAGCTTTTACACAGAATTACCTGCATTCCCCTTTCATTTTCTGGTAATGTGTGGGTTCTATTCTTGATGATCCTCTGTTATCACAAACAATTGCCTATGCCTTGTTTTTTGTTCCTCCCTCATAGTAAATTGTCCACCAGTGGTCAAGCCTTATCCAGCCTTCTGACAGCTGTAAAGTACAATAGATTTTAGAATTGCTAAGTGATCCAAACTTAATGTAAATAAATTTACCATACTAAGGTTTAATTTTTGTTTTCTAGGATACGTGTCCAGAGTGACTCTATTAAGTGTGAACCATCTGACCATAATCTGTCTGTTGGAATCCACTGGATGTTCGCAGCAGGAAGCAAAAACTTGACGAAAGTCGTTCTTTAGTTTCGTTGCGTTCAAGAAAAAACCGAAACTCCGCAATGGACTTTCGTTTCGTTTCTAAAGATAACGAAACGTCCCGCCCGTATCGGTTAACAAAACGAAACCCAGCTATTCGACTTCATTTTGTTAGTGAACTTAAAGAAACTTTTCGTTTGGTTTCAGCAAATGAAACAGAGTATTTTGTAGGTGTTTGTTCATCCGTTATGCATGGTGAGGTTAGGTTACACAGATCACGGTTAAAGCAGGAGGGGTTAAGGCGGTACGACCCTGAGCTGGGCCGGGTCCTGGGCTAGAGTCACTTATAAAGAGTATCCACAAAAGTAGTTTTGAGGATACCCCCGGACAGTTTTTGTTCAGCCATTTTCCGTAGGATAGCGCTACCATCGCTGAAGATTTTAAAAATCAAAACCACCTATCTGTGTGAGATTCTATATGGGCTACTGGGCCTCCTACTCAAGCTTCTTGCTGCTTTGGGAAGTGATTGAGCCACCGCTGCCCTACCGTTGCCCTGCCACCCCCTCCCCTCCCATCTTTGTGTCCGGCCATAAAGTAATTATACGGATCCCCATTGATGCAGTGTCAACAGCCTCCGCCGGGTCTCCGGCGCGCACACTTGGAGCCGCGACCGTAACGGGACTCTTTCCTCAAGCCGAGTCACAAATGCTAACTTTTTAAGGATAGTTCACACAGTTACTCGGAACAAAAGTTTTCGCCGGTAGTCGATTTTATGGCTTTAGAACCGAGGCACTTAGAGGCTCCGGGATCATTCCATGCGATTCAGCGACAATCAAAACATGGATATGCAGCTTGCCATGTCCAAAAAATATCTCATTATGCCCGAAAACCGCTAAAAACCGCGTGTGTTTTAGCACGGGATGTACTTTTGAATTTTTTAGCCAACTTCTGAATGCCACCGAGAACTGCCCAGAAAGTGCGAAAAGTGAAAGATTTTTACTGTTGAGGAGTGTTGACAGTTTGTCCCCTTCACCTAGAATGCTAACGCTGCTCTGTAATTGAACTTTTATTTCATTTTCGTTTGTTAAATCACTAATTCAAACAGATTTGTGAGCACCTTAAACTTCGCAACACCGCCTGAAAGGTGGTTATTATTTCGTTGCCGTGCGTTGGCCGCACTGGCTGTTCCATGGCTGCGCGCTCCGTCCATATTTCAACTCAGACTGGAAAATCAAATCAACCGAGCATTTTTACAAATAAATATACATTCTTATATCTTCATTGCACTAAGAAACGTCATTCCTGCTGCAAGATGTTCACGGGAATATTGCTTATTCCGTGGATGCAAACGGATTGGCGGCCGTCCTAACCTCTCCCCGCTCCAGCGCAGCTCAGCAGACAGCCCACCCGAGATTCAAACAGCAGCAGCCCCGCCGCCACTGTGCGTGCGGGGCGAGTGGGGCGGGGCGGGGGGGTCCCTGCCTGGTGCAGTGGTGCCGTACTGACCCGAGGTGCCCCCGGCGGACACGCCGTTTCAGTGCATTTTGCCATGTTCTAGGCCATCTAGCTCTAAAACGAAACTCACAACTTTCTCCAAACTCTGCCCACCCTCTCTTTACACATCTAACAAGCCATCCTCAGTTTTTGGTTGAAATCTTATGGATCCTTCTGTCAGTTTAGGGAGTCCAAAGTCCGAGCGGTAACCATCGCCCCGCTTACCCCATGCGTAAGACGGGTTAAATTCGGCCACTTTAGACCATCGTAGCGTGGCTCTCGAACTCACAATGTCTCTGAAAATTTGGAAAATGGCGTATCGAGTGCAACTCTCCACCTGATCTGAATTTCATCAAATTCTTATGGATATGCTAAGTGTGTGAACTATCCTTAAATTAATTTCTGGTGACTGAACGCACAACGCTTAACTCCCTAACGCATTAGTTTCACATGGATTCGTTTATTGAAACATGTTTCTAGACCAACTAGAAAAGGCTTTGGACGGCCGCAGCAGGCCTGGAGATGGTCTCGGCCGGGCCAAAGGAGCAACGATGAGGCAGATCCGGGGCTCCGTCCACCCAGCCGCCAGGTCTCGGTGGCCCGGGTCGGCCGACGGGGTCCGGCGGGGCGGCACATTATATTGCTTTCTTTGTCTGCGTTGGCTTTGTGTACACAGTCGTCATGCCCCCAACCTTCCCCAGCACATCTCTAGTCGTAGTTCCTACACACTCCACCAGCGCCACCGTGCAGCAGGTTTTCTGAAGCCCGGGAGATTCAAAAGACGCAATGGGTCCAAAAACAGACCAATCTCGCAACAAAAATAGCACCGAAACTACTGGACGGACAGAAAAAAACGTAGAATCAAATGTTTAGGGGCAGTGGCGATCTATCCAGTAGTGTAAGTCAAAACACCCGCTTATTTCACTAAGTGTCAATTTGCAAATTATAAAAAAGGGGGTCTTTTCAAACGCCCAAATTGAACAGTTGTTAACGAATCTCTAACTTTAAACTAGTCTGATAGCGTAGTAGAGGGTTGGCCCTTCACAACAACGTGCTTGTCGTCTGCGTGCGACAAATACTTTCAGCGCCATTTTTGTTGGCGAATTGGCCAAATTGGCATTTTTGAACACCCGTAACTCGGTTCAAAATTGAACAGTCCGCGTAGGATTTTACGGGGCCCTTACCTATCACTCACCTTATGCGTATACCGATTTTCAAGATTCTAGCTCTAAGGTCAAAATTCGGGTCGTACCGCCTTAAAGAAAATGTGGACCAAAATCAGCCACGTGGGTTATATATACAACTGAACCTCCTGGACCCAGTAGGGCTTCATCTAGTCTTTCGTTTCGCTCAAATTCGTTTCGCGTTTTTAACGCGCGCGAAACGAAGCTGCCAAATATAACACTTTAAAGGCATAACGAAAAATTTGTCTTCGTGTTTCGTTCATGGCTAATTTGTTTTTAGTTTCGCTTTGTTTGCGTAATGAAACACTTTCGTTTCTATTTTAGTTTTGTTTAAACCAAACTGCCTGTTTCCGTAGACTTTTGGTATCGTTTTGCAAAGTTTTCACTTCCTGCATCTAGGTTGCCTCGATGATGATATTGTTGGAATTAACAGCCCCAGCACTCACACGGTTGAAACATCACGAGGACATGGTCCCCTTTCTTGTCCTTATCTCCCTCATCTTAAAACCCCGTAAGATCCAACAAGCCATGAACTTTGAAAGAGTTTTTGTCATTATTTGTTCTGCCCTTCACCAGGGGCGTAATTAGGAACGTAGAAAGGGAGGGGCGATCGTATTGTGGGTTGCCTACCTTCAAGGGAAATCAAAACGGAACTCCGCCTTTTAAAAAAAAAAAATCATATTTATTGCAAATTAACAAGAATTGAAGAATAACAACGGGAAAGGGTAAGTTGGTTCAGTGCAGTACACAGGGTAAGTCTCTAGGTTAATGAGAAAACCATAATTTAGTCAAACTACATCTAAAACATGAAACATTCTTTTCATTTCAGAAACAGTCTCATACAGGGAAAGTACGAAGACGGAGTACGGCCAAGGTAAGTCTCTACGTTAATGAGAAAACCATAAGTCAAATCATAAATCTAAAACATCCTTTACATTGCAGGAACAATCAATCAAATACGGAAGCGAAAGGTAAAGTGCGGAGTACGGCGAGGTTAAGTTCTAGGTTAATAATAAAAATTATCCCTTACTTAAAACTGAATCTAAAACCTCCTTTTACCTTTCAGGAACCTTTCTAGAACGTTATCTATGTTCACTTTTATATTTCTGTGAATGTTCAACAGCGCAAGTCCTGTCAACCGATCTACCTTACAAGTACTTCTTAAGTAAGTTTTTAATCGGCGCAATGTACTAAAGCTTCTCTCAGCAGTGCAAGTACTGCTCGAGAAACTTGCAAGTATCTTCAGCAAACTGCTCACAAGAGGAACGCTACTCTCATCACATGCCTCAAGAGTGGACATCACGTCCGTCGGCAGGGAGGACTTATCCGCTCGCCGCCATTTCCTGCTCCATAAGTTCATTTCAGCATCAAGCATTTGCTGGAATGACCGCTCTGAGGATGCAAAGAGGGCCCAATATTTGCACACGACAGCGGAAACCTGCTTCTCGCGAACCTCCTCCGTACAGTCAGAGCCCACTATGAAGGATGGCAGGATGCAATTAAGTCCATAGGCTTGCAAAGTGTCTTCAGAAAAGCGTGCTTTGATGTCTTCCACAATAGAGTCAAGTATTGGAATGAAGACACTCTGCAAACGAATAACATGTAAGTATCGATGTAACCATAACCAGCCATGAAATTATTAGTATGGAAACCCTTTGCTGCTGTTTTACTAACCTGTCTGAAGTATGTTTCAGGATTCTCGTTAGCAGGATGGCCAGCACGCGAGCCTCTGAAGACCCGAGGAGGTACTTTCATTTCCCCACCACCAAGTTTTTCCAAAATCTCTGTAGCCTCGGAGAAGATCACAGCAAATATTTCATCAGCTTTACGTCTTTTTTCCTCCAAACTGCTGATAACGTCATTGATTCTCTCACTAGCTACAACCGCATCCAACGTTGGCTTTTGGAGAAGATTGGCCAATGGAAGAGTCAGTGCGAATGTCACACATGCAGACCAAAGTGACAATGAAAGCTGGGTTAGTGAGTGACATTACTAGTGACTGAGCATCTGCGGCTGCTTTACTTTCATTCCAGCCCATGATGTTTTGAAGCACTTCTATGACTAGTGGTAAGTTATCACGGAACTGAAGATACGCATCATGGCGCTCAATGAATCTGGTTTCGCAGAGCTTCGGCATACCAGCTTTATTTAGTATATTTCTGACCAGAACGTTACGCTTTGAGGATGAATTGAGAAATGTAGAGGTATGCTGTATCGCAGAAGAAGCCGTCTTGACATGCTGGACCTTGGACGATTGTGAAAGTGAGTTGTTTAAAGTGTGGCTACCACAGGGTGTTTTGACTGCATGTTTGGCGACTTTCAATATTTCAGCCACTGCACCTTTGGCCTCCGACATCATCACGCTGCAGCTATCAGTTGCTATTCCGACACAATTGTCCATGTTCAGTTCCAGCTGCTCTGTCGCCGCCTTAACTGCAATTTTTCCAAGTACCTCACCTGAGAGAATTGGTTCAGGAATATGCGGTCTGCTTACGCCCTCTTCTGCTTCTTCATCTGACAACAATTCTTCAGCGACAGTACCATTTTCAGTAGCAATATCAAGAGCAGCCTGCCTAGCATCGATAAACATTATGAAGTCTTCTCGTATGGAATGATCATCAACATAACGAAGTACAAGGGACATTTGGGAAATGTGCGAGATGTCCGAAGTTTCGTCAAACATAATTGAAAAGAATTTACTTCTTTTCACTCTGCTCTTAATATCAGTAAGTATTTCTTGACCACAGAAGTGTGTGATATCATTTTGATGTAGAGGAGAGATATACTTTAATCTTGACTTATTTTCATTCAGCTTTTCATACAGCTCATGGTCCCCTGAATGCGCGCGAAAGCGCAAAAGAGCTCGCAGGTTACCATCATTACTCTCTGGAGCCTCTAAGGTAAGTTTACCACTATCTCTGTGTCCACGCAAGGCAATATTTTGCCTTCCACACAGAATAATTGTATCAATAACCTTCCTCAACAACTGCTTTTCCTCTTCCAGCTCTGTCAGGCGTTTCTTTTCCAGCTGGTTCTCAACTTCAAGGTTTGGATTTTTAAAGGTACGTACGAAGTCCTGACCTGTGAGTACTGCTTCAATGTGATATTCTAATCTCGCGTGACTTTCCAAAATTCCATCTGTGCCTAGAAGTTTAGCATAATTTGTTGCAGGTTCAGTCACCAACTTTCTTAGATTGTTTCCCCCACGTGAAGTACCCGGTACAAAAAAAGGGCAGTATTTACAAAAAAAGGCCACCCTTGAGGGGAGAGAAGACCAACCAACTACTGAAACGAGGATCGCTCAGGTGCGATTGCTTCAGGTGCCTCTTTTCCTCTTTGCCCTTCTTACAGTGGACTGAAAAAGGTAAGTTACAAGAATCTAAAGGGTCTTGTGCCCTTGTAAGGATTTCATGAAGTATAAATTCACTGGGCTTTTTGTGGCCGGCATAGAGACCAATGTCATGCATTGGGGCCGAAGACACTGCAGGAGTGTCGTTGTCTTTGGGGGCCAATCCTGGAACATCTTTGCTACCACCATTACCAACTCCCAGCACAGAAGATTCCACGCCCACTATTTAAATAAAACAAGTGAAACATGCATTGGTATATGGTAAGGAAATAAAATGAACACAGAGAGTACAATGCTATTAATCCAGTATCCCTCACCTCCACCTCCTGCACCAACACCAACACCACCTTTATCAGTAACCAAGGCCACAGCAACGTCATTGTTATTGTTAATCTTCTTGACGAAGAATTTGTGAAGCGTTACTAGTGGCCGCTTTCTAGGGTTATTATCTCCCGAACCAGAAGCCTACATGTGAAAAACATTTACGGGATAGACTTAGTCAAGGGAACAGTACAATAGGGTATTCCGGAGCAGAGCTTGGCCGGAAACAAGAATACGAAGACGACAAAAGCGGAAACGGAAGCCAACGGTATGAAAAGTTACGCAGCAGGTGCCGACTCAGTCGGCTCGTGGCTGACGCTGACGGCGCGGCACGTGCTTCTCGTCTTCTTGTTTCCGGTCAAGCTCCACTCCAGAATACCCTATTTAACAAGCGGGAGCCAGCATACCCATTTCTACCCTTCCTCGCAACCACCCCACACAACCCAATTCTTGAACCAATCACAAGTCGAACAGGTAGAAACACTGGATGTGAACGGATGCTCACCATATTTAGCCGGCGGACCACCACCACTCCAACACCAACAGCGACACAAACGACAGCGACAACAAGCGACAGCGACAACAGCGAAAACAAAGAAGCGATGTCTGCTGGCGAGGCGGCGCGATGCGCGATGACGAGGCGGCAGCTAGTCGAGACAGCGAGGGGGAGGGGGAAGGAGCGGAGCCTCGGTCGGTGCCAGTGGCCAGTGGTAAGGCCGAATCACACTAGCGGGTGGCGATGGCGTTGTCGTTGGCGTTGGCGTTGCCCGTTCGACCAATCAGAACGCAGCGCCTCGGCGTTGGCGTTGCGGCGGACAGAATAGCCGGCGGTCTATTTTTTCAACGCGGCGTTCCAACAGCAGCCAATGAGAATCGAGTATTTCGGCGGCAAGACAAGTCGGTGCATCAAAACAACGAAAGTGAAGGTAGACCTTGGTTGAGACGAAGATGCCACCAAAACGAAGTTTGTTTTCGTTGGAGGTGGAGCTACGATTAATTGAAGAGATAAAACGTAGGCCCATATTGTGGGATGTGACCTCAGACGAGTACAAGAGAGGGGATCTGAAACCCCAACTATGGGAAGAAATAGCGACTGCTCTGGGTCCGAGTTTCAACGGTAAGCTTGCCTTCGAATCAAATTATCCTTTGTAGTCTTTCTAGTCTTTGCTTTTTTCGAATTACATATTGAGATTCGGTGGAATTGCGTTCGAAACATGTGAGAATTCGCTCACACCTGTTGGTAGTTGAGGTTATTCGTGGGGAATACCTACACCTGTTTTCAATGTTTCGATTTATTTTGCAGGCACCGCGGTGGCAACAAGATTTAAAAATATGAAGGAGACGTACATGACAAATCTGAAAAAGGTCCGTGAAACAAAGCGTAGTGGCAGTGGTACGGAGGACTTGTTTGTGCCCAAATGGCCCCTTTTCAAGTATTTGGATTTCCTTCGAAAGACCTGTGCCCAAGCAACATCAGAGTCAAATTTAGCTGTCAGTGAAAGTCGCAGCTCACAAACACCGCTGTCAACACAAGTGGCGGAATCTGCTGCATTGGTTGCTTCTGGAGATATATCAAGTGAATTACCAATGTTATATTTTGATGAAAATACAAAGGTTAGTTCCAAACTCAGCACTGCCTGAGAATTGTCTAATTTAAAAGAGAAAAAAAAAACCACATTGACACTTGTTCACTATTCCTCCCCCAGGAATATCTTGCAGTACCCAACGAAGTGGACACCTGTCATGGGAGCACACCGTCCATTTCTGGCAATAGTGGAGCCAGCCAGACCCCTCGTTCTGTATCACCTTCACAGCCTGTCACAGCCTGTCACTGTCACAGCCACCAGAAAATCTGTTCAGGATGACTTGTATGATAGGAAAGGGTCAGGTAAAAAGAGAACATATTCTGTCATGGAACAAGCAGTGCAAGTGCTGAAAGATGTAACCAAGCAACCCATTGTTCCTGATATACCAAAGCAAGACTGTTTTGACACATTTGCGAGTTATGTAGCAGCTCGTCTTCGGGGTATGGATGCTGCCAAAGCTAGAGATTGTGAGAACCGAATCATGTCTGTTCTCATTGAATCGTCTTAAATGTTAATCGTACTGTAGATGAAGATGCATGTTGTTCATCATGGTCCAAGACAAGTATTATTTAGTTATTTTTTTAAAGTTATGTTATTACTTTAACATTTTTCTTTTCTTTTACTAGACTGCCCAGGTGCTACATTAGTATGTGTGACAAATATTTTATTTCAGTTCCATAATTGAGTCATTCCTTAAGCACTTGTTATGATACACATTGTTAAAAATATGTTTTGTTTATGAGGACCAAAGAACTTTTCAGTCTGTATGTAAGGTGGCTGCAGCCCAAAGAAATACTTTAATCTTTAATTGTACTCGATTCCAGTATTATTTTTGTATTAGATTTTTTTGCTAAATAAAAAGAGTTTGTACTGACACATTTTTATTTTTATTTTGCATCATTTCTTTGTTTGAAAGTAACAGTTGAATCAATTGAGTAAAACACTGGAGGAAAACTGAAAACTTACATTAACTTAAAATACTATCTGGCTTGTAAATTATAATTAACCATCCTTTCTTGCCAGCGCACAGCCCCCACTCCATTGAAATATTCACACCATCTGTCCCTCAAATTAAGAGGGTTTACAGCATGCCGGTTGCCACCCTGTCGCTGCAGCCCTACTACTCCTGTACCAACAGCATTCCGCCAGTCCCCAGGATTCACAGTGCCTCCAATTATATCTTCAGCATCCAAACTGGCTGGTGCTGAATACATGGCTCTTCCAGTGGTGTCTGTACGAAGCCAATTGTGTAGAGCACAGGCAGCCAATATTATCATTTTAGCGTCTTCAGGATCATACCTCATTGCACTTCTAAAAATTTGAAATCTAGCTACTAGTAATCCAAATGCATTTTCAACACAGCGGCCTGCCCTGGACAGTCTGGCAACAAATTTAAAAAAAAAGTTTTAATCAACCATTCTACTCCAATAGCAACTGTAACAACATAGTGGAAATATATATTATATATACCTGTAGTTGAATATCCTTCTGTCTATCCTGTTGCGAAGAAGGTCTTTAGGATAAGGAACAAGAAAATTCTCAGTCAATGTGAATATTTCATCTCCCAGCATAACATAAGGAAATGGGGTCTGTGTTCCAGGAAGATGTGCAGGAGGTATCTTCAGATTTTCCATATAAGGTTTTAAATCACATTTGTTCCATATACCAGTATCACTGATGCGCCCATTTGTTCCAACATCAACAAAAATGAATCTCAGTTGGGCGTCAACCATACCAAGCAGAACAATACTACAGAAATCTTTATAACTGTAATATAATGAACCAGATCTTAAAGGTGGATCAATTTTAAAATGTTTTCCATCAATTGCCCCAAGGCAGTTTGGGAAATTCCACCTCTCCCAATAATCTAGTGCTACTGCCTTCCATTCCTCATGACTTGCTGGGAACCGCAAGTGTTCCCCTTTTAAAACATTGTAAATAGCTCTGGTAGTTTCTTTTATGATGTTTGATATTGTGCTCTGCCCCAGTCTGAATGTCAAGTGAAGTGACTCCTGTGATTCTCCTAAAATAAAATAAAATAAAAATGTAAACAGGTCACATAAGTAAGGTTATGTTTCAAAACAAAGAAAACACTTTAAAAAAATGTCAAGTACCTGTTGCCAAGTGTCGCAGTGTCACAGAAAGCCTTTCAGCAGGCGAAATGCTTTCTCGCAAATGGGTATTCTGTTTTTGTATCAAAGGAGTGACTTTGGTGAGAAGCATTTAGAACAAATCGGAGTTCATTCGCAAACATCTGAAAAATATTTGCACGTAGAGTCAGTTTTCTCTCATTAATATTCCGACAACATGATGTCACATCCGTAAATACTTGTTTTTACCTGCGATATTTTTCGGGGTCTTCTAGCTGCAGTTCTATAAACAAATTATGGTGCATTCCCAACGCTTTCCTTCTTGCAACCCAATGTTTCACCCAAACTCGACGGTCGGGAATAAGCCTATCACAATACTCCAGAATCAAAATGCAGAACGCAAGGATTATATTCCTCCTTCTCAAACGATGTCTTGCAATTAATTCCCTTTGAAAGTTATGCATCACGAATATCGTACTGACATTTCGGGTCGAGCAGACGACAAAACGTAAACAAAGCAGTCACCGCCTCCGCTGAAGAACGCGACGTTCGTTCCTGACCGTAAAAAAAATGTTGTAGATGGCGGAGGTTCTCAACGCCAACCGCGCGAACCCAACGCCAATGTGATTGGCCGAACAGGCAACGCCAACGCCAACCGTACCGCCAACGGCATCGCCACCCGCTAGTGTGATTCGGCCTGTACGATTGTTGTGCGGCTGGGAGGGAGGGGGAGGGAGCGGAGCAGCAGCGGCAGCGGTGCGCCGCGCGCCGGCCGCCAGCGAGTGAATGTCCTTTCCGAGATTTCTGATTTTGGTCCCCTTCGGGGACCAAAAGGGGGGCGATGGCCCCTTCGCCCCCCCCCCCCTAATTACGCGCCTGCCCTTCACAGCCATTTCAACCTAAAGGTTTCCTTGAAAAACCAATTATTGCAAATAACATTTAAGTCAAATATTAAAATTTTATAAATAATTTCAGATAACCAGCCGGGTGGTTCCCAGAATGGACCATATGTATATATCTGGGAGCCCAGGGCAGAAGCGTGGCCGGCCTGCTTCAAAATTAAGATGAACCCTCAAGACAAGAAAAAAAAAGACAAAACGCAGAAAAAATGGTCACAACATTTCAGGAAAAGAAGGAAAAAGAAAAAAAAATGAAAATTGGAAAAAAAAAATCGCCGCCCCCAGCACTTTCCCCGCCACTGCCCCCACCGCATCCCATTAGTCGTCGTTTTCACAACTGGCAGTTTGCGCGCCCCGCCGCGCGCGGAGCTTGCTTGGCCTAGTTCTTGGCCCGTACGCGTACGGCGGCGGTGGCGAACTGCACAAAGTGCGTGTGTCACTTTTCAGCAGGGTCTGCCTCTTTGCTGAGAAACGAGGCTCAGCGTCAGATTTTAAATCTGGTTTCACTCCGTCGGACGCAGCTGCAGCGCGCTGACCAAACAGGCTACGCCTTCGGGTCAGTGCCCCGCTCAGCCATCATCGCGGCACTGCGGCAGACTGGCGAGGAGAAACGGGGGGGGGGGGGGGGAGGGTTCTGGCGGCAATGACAATCAAAGTGGCATTATGGGTCACTAAAAGTTGGAACTTTTTTTCAACTTGGAACGGAATGAGAGGCTCGCCTTGAACACCATTGGCTTCACTGCAAGGCCCCTTCTAGTCGGTTTCTTCTTGGCATGGCAGACAGGTACAGGGGGATGGTCTCTTGGGTGACGTTGGCGCACTTCCCTTTAGCCATCGCCACCATCCTGTTCCTGCCGCCATGTCCGGCGTTAGTGTGCAGCTCCTTCATAATATTGTAAAGATCTTCACGTAGAATTTGAAAGTATCCGAATCATCTTTCAGCGGCACCGTTAACTTCTCTTCGCCGTTGATCTCCACCACGGCAAAGCGGGCCAGACGGCGCAATGACTTTGTGGAGGTCTTCTTCTCCTTCGCTTCTTCCACTTCCTCTAAAAAAAAAAAGACGAGCAGGAAGTTGGCCACAAAAAAACGGGTGGCCACAAGTTCAGCTTTTCTGCGACCGACTATACAGTGGCCATCACTGGCCAACACAACGAAAACGGCTGTAAACCGTGGAAAAAAATATCCTACATCCCCTAGATCGTGTGACAAAAAATCCTAGACCCTCGTAAATGACAAGAACAAGTCCTAGACCCCCTAGAACATGTCACAAAAAATCCTAGACTCTCTAGATAGTGTGACAAAAAATCCTACACCCTCAGATCGTGACAAAAAAATGAATGGCCCTCCTAAAAACACGAAAAATGTTCCTAGAACCCCTAGAATCTGTGACAAAAAATCAAAGACCCTCCAGATCGTGTGACAAAAAATCCTACACCCTCTAGATCGTGTGACCAAAAATCCTAGACTCATTAGATCGTGCGACAAAAAATCAAAGACCCTGTAGATCCTGTGACAAAAAATCAATAACCCCTCTAGATCGTGTGAGAAAAAATCAAAGACCCTCCATATCGTAAGACAAAAAATTCTAGACCCTCTAGATCGTGTTCCAAAAAATCCTAGACTCTCTAGATCGTGTGACAAAAAATCAAAGACCCTCTAGATCCTGTGACAAAACATAAGAGACCCTCAATAAACACCAAAAGTGCTCCTAGACCCCCTAGAACCTGTGACAAAACATCCTAAACCCTCTACATCGTGTGACAAAAAATCAAAGACCCTGTAGATCGTGTGACAAAAAATCAAAGACCCTGTAGATCGTGTGACAAAAAATGAATGACCCTCCTAAAACACCAAAAGTGCTCCTAGACTCCCTAAAACCTGTGACAAAAAATCTTAGACCCTCCAGATCGTGTGACAAAAAATCCTAGACTCTCTAGATCGTGTGACTAAAAATCAAAGACCCTCTAGATCGTGTGACAAAACATAAATGACCCTCCTTAAACACCAAAAGTGCTCCTAGACCCCCTAGAACCTGTGACAAAAAATCCTAGACCCTCTACATCATGTGACAAAAAATCCTAGACCCTCAACATCGTGTGACAAAAAATCAAAGACCCTCTACATCGTGTGACAAAAAATCAAAGACCCTCCAGATCGTGTGAGAAAAAAACCTAGACCCTCTAGATCGTGTGACAAAAAATCCTACACCCTCAAGATCGTGTGACAAAAAATCAAAGACCCTCCAGATCGTGTGACAAAAAATCCGAGACCCTCTAGATTGTGTGACAAAATATCCTAGCACCTCTAGATCGCGTGATGAAAAATCCTTGACCTTCTAGATCGTTTGACAAAAAATGAATGACCCTCCTAAAACACCAAAAGAGCTCCTAGGCTCCCTAGAACCTGTGACAAAAAATCTTATACCCTCTAGATCGTGTGACGAAAAATCCTAGACTCTTTGGATCGTGTGACAAAAAATCAAAGATCCTCACGATCGTGTGACAAAATATAAATAACCCTCCTTAAACACCAAAAGTGCTCCTAGACCCCTTAGAACTTGTGACAAAAAATTATAGATCCTCCAGATCGTGTGACAAAAAATCCTTGACCCTGTAGAATGTGTGACAAAAAATCCTAGACCCTCTAGATCGTGTGACAAAAAATCCTAGACCCTCTACATCGTGTGACAAAAAATCCTAGACCCTCTACATCGTGTGACAAAAAATCCTACATTCTCCAGATTGTGTTACAAAAAATCCTTGACCCTCTAGATCGTGTGACAAAAAATCAAAGACCCTCTAGAGCGTGTGACAAAAAATCAAAGACACTGTAGATCGTGTGACAAAAAATAAATGACCTCCTAAAACACCAAAAGTGCTCCAAGACCCCTTAGAACTTGTGACAAAAAATCCTAGATCCTCCAGATCGTGTGACAAAAAATCCTAGACCCTCTACATCGTGTGACAAAAAATCCTAGACCCTCTAGAGCGTGTGACAAAAAACCCTACATTCTCCAGATCGTGTTACAAAAAAAACCTAGATCCTCTAGCTCGTGTGACAAAAAATCCAAGACCCTCTAGATCGTGTGACAAAAAATCAAAGACCCTCTAGATCGTGTGACAAAAAATCAAAGACCCTCTAGATCGTGTGACGAAAAATCCTAGACCCTCTAGATCGTGTGCCAAAAAGTCCTAGACCTTCTAGATCGTGTGACAAAAAAACAAAGACCCTGTAGATCGTGTGACAAAAAATCAAAGACCCTCCAGATCGTGTGACGAAAAATCCTAGACCCTCTAGATCGTGTGACAAAAAATCAAAGACCCTGTAGATCGTGTGACAAAAAATCAAAGACCCTCTAGATAGTGTGACAAAGAATGAATGACTTTCCTAAAACACTAAAAGTGCTCCTAGACCCCCAAGAACCTGCGACAAAAAATCCTAGACCCTCTAGTTCGTGTGACAAAAAATCCTAGACCCTCTAGATCGTGTGACAAAAAATCCTAGACCCTCTAGATCGTGTGACAAAAAATCAAAGACCCTCTAGATCGTGTGACAAAAAATCAAAGACCTTTTAGATCGTGTGACAAAAAATGATAGACTCTCTAGGTCGTGTGACAAAAAGTGAATGACCTTCCTTAAACACCAAAAGTGCTCCAAGACCCCCAAGAACCTGCGACAAAAAATCAAAGACCCTCTACATCGTGTGACAAAAAATCCTACATTCTCCAGATCGTGTGACAAAAAATCCTACATTCTCCAGATCGTGTGACAAGAAATCCTAGACTCTCTAGATCGTGTGACAAAAAATCCTTGACCCTCTAGATGGTGTGACAAAAAATAGAAGACCCTGTAGATCGTGTGACAAAAAATCAAAGACCCTGTAGATCGTGTGACAAAAAATCAAAGACCCTCTAGATCGTGTGACAAAAAATCAAAGACCCTCTAGATCGTGTGACAAAAAATCAAAGACCCTAAAGATCGTGTGACAAAAAATCAAAGACCCTGTAGATCGTGTGACAAAAAATCAAAGACCCCCAAGAACCTGCGACAAAAAATCCTAGACCCTCTTCATCGTGTGACAAAAAATCAAAGACCCTCTAGATCGTGTGACAAAAAATCAAAGACCCTCTAGATCGTGTGACAAAAAATCAAAGACTCTCTAGGTCGTGTGACAAAAAATGAATGACCTTCCTTAATCACCAGAAGTGCTCCAAGACCCCCAAGAACCTGCGACAAAAAATCAAAGACCCTTTACATCGTGTGACAAAAAATCCTACATTCTCCAGATCGTGTGACAAAAATCCTACAATCTCCAGATCGTGTGACAAGAAATCCTAGACTCTCTAGATCGTGTGACAAAAAATCCTAGACCCTCCAGATCGTGTGACGAAAAATCCTAGACCCTCTAGATCGTGTGACAAAAAATCCTAGACCCCTCTACATCGTGTGACAAAAAATCCTACATTCTCCAGATCGTGTTAGAAAAAATCCTAGACCCCTAGATCGTGTGACAAAAAATCAAATACCCTCTAGATGGTGTGACAAAGAATGAATGACTTTCCTTAAACACCAAAAGTGCTCCTAGACCCCCAGAACCTGCGACCAAAAATCCTAGACCCTTTAGATCGTGTGACAAGAAATCAAAGACCCTGTAGATCGTGTGACAAAAAATCCTAGACCCTCTACATCGTGTGACAAAAATCCTAGACCCTCTACATCGTGTGACAAAAAATCCTAGACCCTCTACATCGTGTGACAAAAAATCCTACAATCTCCAGATCGTGTGACAAGAAATCCTAGACTCTCTAGATCGTGTGACAAAAAATCCTAGACCCTCCAGATCGTGTGACGAAAAATCCTAGACCCTTTAGATCGTGTGACAAGAAATCAAAGGCCCTGTAGATCGTGTGACAAAAAATCTTAGACCCTCTAGATCGTGTTACAAAAAATCCTAGACTCTCTAGATCGTGTGACTAAAAATCAAAGACCCTCTAGATCGTGTGACAAAACATAAATGACCCTCCTTAAACACCAAAAGTGCTCCTAGACCCCCTAGAACCTGTGACAAAAAATCCTAGACCCTCTACATCATGTGACAAAAAATCCTAGACCCTCTACATCGTGTGACAAAAAATCAAAGACCCTCTACATCGTGTGACAAAAAATCAAAGACCCTCCAGATCGTGTGACAAAAAAAAACCTAGACCCTCTAGATCGTGTGACAAAAAATCCTACACCCTCAAGATCGTGTGACAAAAAATCAAAGACCCTCCAGATCGTGTGACAAAAAATCCGAGACCCTCTAGATTGGGTGACAAAATATCCTAGCACCTCTAGATCGCGTGATGAAAAATCCTTGACCTTCTAGATCGTTTGACAAAAAATGAATGACCCTCCTAAAACACTAAAAGTGCTCCTAGGCTCCCTAGAACCTGTGACAAAAAATCTTAGACACTCTAGATCGTGTGACGAAAAATCCTAGACTCTTTAGATCGTGTGACAAAAAATCAAAGATCCTCACGATCGTGTGACAAAATATAAATAACCCTCCTTAAACACCAAAAGTGCTCCTAGACCCCTTAGAACTTGTGACAAAAAATTATAGATCCTCCAGATCGTGTGACAAAAAATCCTTGACCCTGTAGAATGTGTGACAAAAAATCCTAGACCCTCTAGATCGTGTGACAAAAAATCCTAGACCCTCTACATCGTGTGACAAAAAATCCTAGACCCTCTACATCGTGTGACAAAAAATCCTACATTCTCCAGATTGTGTTACAAAAAAATCCTTGACCCTCTAGATCGTGTGACAAAAAATCAAAGACCCTCTAGAGCGTGTGACAAAAAATCAAAGACACTGTAGATCGTGTGACAAAAAATAAATGACCTCCTAAAACACCAAAAGTGCTCCAAGACCCCTTAGAACTTGTGACAAAAAATCCTAGATCCTCCAGATCGTGTGACAAAAAATCCTAGACCCTCTACATCGTGTGACAAAAAATCCTAGACCCTCTAGAGCGTGTGACAAAAAATCCTACATTCTTTAGATCGTGTTACAAAAAAAACCTAGATCCTCTAGCTCGTGTGACAAAAAATCCAAGACCCTCTAGATCGTGTGACAAAAAATCAAAGACCCTCTAGATCGTGTGACAAAAAATCAAAGACCCTCTAGATCGTGTGACGAAAAATCCTAGACCCTCTAGATCGTGTGCCAAAAAGTCCTAGACCTTCTAGATCGTGTGACAAAAAAACAAAGACCCTGTAGATCGTGTGACAAAAAATCAAAGACCCTCCAGATCGTGTGACAAAAAATCCTAGACCGTCTAGATCGTGTGACAAAAAATCAAAGACTCTCTAGATCGTGTGACAAAAAATCAAAGACCCTCTAGATAGTGTGACAAAGAATAAATGACTTTCCTAAAACACTAAAAGTGCTCCTAGACCCCCAAGAACCTGCGACAAAAAATCCTAGACCCTCTACATCGTGTGACAAAAAATCCTAGACCCTCTAGATCGTGTGACAAAAAATCCAAGACCCTCTAGATCGTGTGACAAAAAATCAAAGACCCTCTAGATCGTGTGACAAAAAATCAAAGACCTTTTAGATCGTGTGACAAAAAATGAAAGACTCTCTAGGTCGTGTGACAAAAAGTAAATGACCTTCCTTAAACACCAAAAGTGCTCCAAGACCCCCAAGAACCTGCGACAAAAAATCAAAGACCCTCTACATCGTGTGACAAAAAATCCTACATTCTCCAGATCGTGTGACAAAAAATCCTACATTCTCCAGATCGTGTGACAAGAAATCCTAGACTCTCTAGATCGTGTGACAAAAAATCCTTGACCCTCTAGATGGTGTGACAAAAAATCAAAGACCCTGTAGATCGTGTGACAAAAAATCAAAGACCCTGTAGATCGTGTGACAAAAAATCAAAGACCCTCTAGATCGTGTGACAAAAAATCAAAGACCCTCTAGATCGTGTGACAAAAAATCAAAGACCCTAAAGATCGTGTGACAAAAAATCAAAGACCCTGTAGATCGTGTGAGAAAAAATCAAAGACCCCCAAGAACCTGCGACAAAAAATCCTAGACCCTCTTCATCGTGTGACAAAAAATCAAAGACCCTCTAGATCGTGTGACAAAAAATCAAAGACCCTCTAGATCGTGTGACAAAAAATCAAAGACTCTCTAGGTCGTGTGACAAAAAATGAATGACCTTCCTTAATCACCAAAAGTGCTCCAAGACCCCCAAGAACCTGCGACAAAAAATCAAAGACCCTTTACATCGTGTGACAAAAAATCCTACATTCTCCAGATCGTGTGACAAAAAATCCTACAATCTCCAGATCGTGTGACAAGAAATCCTAGACTCTCTTGATCGTGTGACAAAAATCCTAGACCCTCCAGATCGTGTGACGAAAAATCCTAGACCCTCTAGATCGTGTGACAAAGAATCCTAGACCCCTCTACATCGTGTGACAAAAAATCCTACATTCTCCAGATCGTGTTAGATTAAATCCTAGACCCCCTAGATCGTGTGCCAAAAAATCAAATACCCTCTAGATGGTGTGACAAAGAATAAATGACTTTCCTTAAACACCAAAAGTGCTCCTAGACCCCCAAGAACCTGCGACCAAAAATCCTAGACCCTTTAGATCGTGTGACAAGAAATCAAAGACCCTGTAGATCGTGTGACAAAAAATCCTAGACTCTCTACATCGCGTGACAAAAAATCCTAGACCCTCTACATCGTGTGACAAAAAATCCTAGACCCTCTACATCGTGTGACAAAAAATCCTACATTCTCCAGATCGTGTCACAAAAAATCCTAGACCCTCTACATCGTGTGACAAAAAATCAAAGACCCTCTAGATCGTGTGACAAAAAATCAAAGACCCTGTAGGTCGTGTGACAAAAAATGAATGACCTCCTAAAACACTAAGAGTGCTCCAAGACCCCCTTGAACTTGTGACAAAAAACCCTAGACCCTCTACATAATGTGACAATAATCCTAGACCCTCTACGTCGTGTGACAAAAAATCAAAGACGCTCTACATCGTGTGACAAAAAATCAAAGACCCTCCAGATCGTGTGAGAAAAAATCACAGACCCTCCAGATCGTGTGACAAAAAATCGTAGCACCTCTAGATCGCGTGATGAAAAATCCTTGACCTTCAAGATCGTGTGACAAAAAATAAATGACCCTCCTCAAACACCAAAAGTGCTCCTAGGCTTCCTTGAACCTGTGACAAAAAATCTTAGACCCTCTAGATCGTGTGACAAAAAATCCTAGACTCTCTAGATCGAATGACAAAAAATCAAAGACCCTCAGGATCGTGTGACAAAACATAAATGACCCTCCTTAAACACCAAAAGTGCTACTAGACCGCCTAGAACTTGTGACAAAAAATCATAGATCCTCCAGATCGTGTGACAAAAAATCATAGATCCTCTAGATCGTGTGACAAAAAATCAAAGACCCTGTAGATCGTGTGACAAAAAATCAAAGACCCTCTAGATCGTGTGACAAAAAATCAAAGACCCTATAGATCGTGTGACAAAAAATCAAAGACCCTGTAGATCGTGTGACAAAAAATCAAAGACCCCCAAGAACCTGCGACAAAAAATCCTAGACCCTCTACATCGTGTGACAAAAAATCAAAGACCCTCTACATCGTGTGACAAAAAATCAAAGACCCTCCAGATCGTGTGAGAAAAAATCAAAGACCCTCCAGATCGTGTGACAAAAAATCCTAGACCCTCTAGATCGCGTGATGAAAAATCCTTGACCTTCAAGATCGTGTGACAAAAAATGAATGACCCTCCTCAAACACCAAAAGTGCTCCTAGGCTCCCTAGAACCTGTGACAGAAAATCTTAGACCCTCTAGATCGTGTGACAAAAAAACCTAGACTCTCTACATCGTGTGACAAAAAATGAAAGACCCTCAGGATCGTGTGACAAAACATAAATGACCCTCCTTAAACACCAAAAAGGACACTAGACCCCCTAGAACTTGTGACAAAAAATCATAGATCCTCCAGATCGTGTGACAAAAAATCCTAGACCGTCTAGATCGTGTGACAAAAAATCAAAGACCCTGTAGATCGTGTGACAAAAAATCAAAGACCCTGTAGATCGTGTGACAAAAAATCCTAGACCCTCCAGGTCGTGTGACGAAAAATCCTAGACCCTCTAGATCGTGTGACAAATAATCCTAGACCCCTCTACATCGTGTGACAAAAAATCCTTGACCCTCTTGATCGTGTTACTTAAAATCCTAGACCCCTAGATCGTGTGACAAAAAATCAAAGACCCTGTAGATCGTGTGACAAAAAATCAAACACTCTAGATCGGGTGACAAAAAATCAAAGACCCTCTAGATCGTGTGACAAAAAATCAAAGACCCTCTAGATCGTGTGACAAAAAATCAAAGACCCTCTAGATCGTGTGACAAAAAATCAAAGACCCTCTAGATCGTGTGACAAAAAATCAAAGACCCTCTAGATCGTGTGACAAAAAATCAAAGACCCTATAGATCGTGTGACAAAAAATCAAAGACCCTCCAGATCGTGTGAGAAAAAAACCTAGACCCTCTAGATCGTGTGACAAAAAACCTAGACCCCCTAGATCGTGTGACAAAAAATCAAATACCCTCTAGATGGTGTGACAAAGAATGAATGACTTTCCTTAAACACCAAAAGTGCTCCTAGACCCCCAAGAACCTGCGACCAAAAATCCTAGACCCTCTAGATCGTGTGACAAGAAATCAAAGACCCTGTAGATCGTGTGACAAAAAATCCTAGACCCTCTACATCGTGTGACAAAAAATCCTAGACCCTCTACATCGTGTGACAAAAAATCCTAGACCCTCTACATCGTGTGACAAAAAATCCTACAATCTCCAGATCGTGTGACAAGAAATCCTAGACTCTCTAGATCGTGTGACAAAAAATCCTAGACCCTCCAGATCGTGTGACGAAAAATCCTAGACCCTTTAGATCGTGTGACAAGAAATCAAAGGCCCTGTAGATCGTGTGACAAAAAATCTTAGACCCTCTAGATCGTGTAACAAAAAATCCTAGACTCTCTAGATCGTGTGACTAAAAATCAAAGACCCTCTAGATCGTGTGACAAAACATAAATGACCCTCCTTAACCACCAAAAGTGCTCCTAGACCCCCTAGAACCTGTGACAAAAAATCCTAGACCCTCTACATCATGTGACAAAAAATCCTAGACCCTCTACATCGTGTGACAAAAAATCAAAGACCCTCTACATCGTGTGACAAAAAATCAAAGACCCTCCAGATCGTGTGAGAAAAAAACCTAGACCCTCTAGATCGTGTGACAAAAAATCCTACACCCTCAAGATCGTGTGACAAAAATCAAAGACCCTCCAGATCGTGTGACAAAAAATCCGAGACCCTCTAGATTGGGTGACAAAATATCCTAGCACCTCTAGATCGCGTGATGAAAAATCCTTGACCTTCTAGATCGTTTGACAAAAAATGAATGACCCTCCTAAAACACTAAAAGTGCTCCTAGGCTCCCTAGAACCTGTGACAAAAAATCTTAGACACTCTAGATCGTGTGACGAAAAATCCTAGACTCTTTAGATCGTGTGACAAAAAATCAAAGATCCTCACGATCGTGTGACAAAATATAAATAACCCTCCTTAAACACCAAAAGTGCTCCTAGACCCCTTAGAACTTGTGACAAAAAATTATAGATCCTCCAGATCGTGTGACAAAAAATCCTTGACCCTGTAGAATGTGTGACAAAAAATCCTAGACCCTCTAGATCGTGTGACAAAAAATCCTAGACCCTCTACATCGTGTGACAAAAAATCCTAGACCCTCTACATCGTGTGACAAAAAATCCTACATTCTCCAGATTGTGTTACAAAAAATCCTTGACCCTCTAGATCGTGTGACAAAAAATCAAAGACCCTCTAGAGCGTGTGACAAAAAATCAAAGACACTGTAGATCGTGTGACAAAAAATAAATGACCTCCTAAAACACCAAAAGTGCTCCAAGACCCCTTAGAACTTGTGACAAAAATCCTAGATCCTCCAGATCGTGTGACAAAAAATCCTAGACCCTCTACATCGTGTGACAAAAAATCCTAGACCCTCTAGAGCGTGTGACAAAAAATCCTACATTCTCCAGATCGTGTTACAAAAAAAACCTAGATCCTCTAGCTCGTGTGACAAAAAATCCAAGACCCTCTAGATCGTGTCACAAAAATCAAAGACCCTCTAGATCGTGTGACAAAAAATCAAAGACCCTCTAGATCGTGTGACGAAAAATCCTAGACCCTCTAGATCGTGTGCCAAAAAGTCCTAGACCTTCTAGATCGTGTGACAAAAAAACAAAGACCCTGTAGATCGTGTGACATAAAATCAAAGACCCTCCAGATCGTGTGACGAAAAATCCTAGACCCTCTAGATCGTGTGACAAAAAATCAAAGACCCTGTAGATCGTGTGACAAAAAATCAAAGACCCTCTAGATAGTGTGACAAAGAATGAATGACTTTCCTAAAACACTAAAAGTGCTCCTAGACCCCCAAGAACCTGCGACAAAAAATCCTAGACCCTCTAGATCGTGTGACAAAAAATCCTAGACCCTCTAGATCGTGTGACAAAAAATCCTAGACCCTCTAGATCGTGTGACAAAAAATCAAAGACCCTCTAGATCGTGTGACAAAAAATCAAAGACCTTTTAGATCGTGTGACAAAAAATGAAAGACTCTCTAGGTCGTGTGACAAAAAGTAAATGACCTTCCTTAAACACCAAAAGTGCTCCAAGACCCCCAAGAACCTGCGACAAAAAATCAAAGACCCTCTACATCGTGTGACAAAAAATCCTTCATTCTCCAGATCGTGTGACAAAAAATCCTACATTCTCCAGATCGTGTGACAAGAAATCCTAGACTCTCTAGATCGTGTGACAAAAAATCCTTGACCCTCTAGATGGTGTGACAAAAAATCAAAGACCCTGTAGATCGTGTGACAAAAAATCAAAGACCCTGTAGATCGTGTGACAAAAAATCAAAGACCCTCTAGATCGTGTGACAAAAAATCAAAGACCCTCTAGATCGTGTGACAAAAAATCAAAGACCCTAAAGATCGTGTGACAAAAAATCAAAGACCCTGTAGATCGTGTGACAAAAAATCAAAGACCCCCAAGAACCTGCGACAAAAAATCCTAGACCCTCTTCATCGTGTGACAAAAAATCAAAGACCCTCTAGATCGTGTGACAAAAAATCAAAGACCCTCTAGATCGTGTGACAAAAAATCAAAGACTCTCTAGGTCGTGTGACAAAAAATGAATGACCTTCCTTAATCACCAAAAGTGCTCCAAGACCCCCAAGAACCTGCGACAAAAAATCAAAGACCCTCTACATCGTGTGACAAAAAATCCTACATTCTCCAGATCGTGTGACAAAAAATCCTACACTCTCCAGATCGTGTGACAAGAAATCCTAGACTCTCTAGATCGTGTGACAAAAAATCCTAGACCCTCCAGATCGTGTGACGAAAAATCCTAGACCCTCTAGATCGTGTGACAAAAAATCCTAGACCCCTCTACATCGTGTGACAAAAAATCCTACATTCTCCAGATCGTGTTAGAAAAAATCCTAGACCCCCTAGATCGTGTGACAAAAAATCAAATACCCTCTAGATGGTGTGACAAAGAATGAATGACTTTCCTTAAACACCAAAAGTGCTCCTAGACCCCCAGAACCTGCGACCAAAAATCCTAGACCCTTTAGATCGTGTGACAAGAAATCAAAGACCCTGTAGATCGTGTGACAAAAAATCCTAGACCCTCTACATCGTGTGACAAAAAATCCTAGACCCTCTACATCGTGTGACAAAAAATCCTAGACTCTCTACATCGTGTGACAAAAAATCCTACAATCTCCAGATCGTGTGACAAGAAATCCTAGACTCTCTAGATCGTGTGACAAAAAATCCTAGACCCTCCAGATCGTGTGACGAAAAATCCTAGACCCTTTAGATCGTGTGACAAGAAATCAAAGGCCCTGTAGATCGTGTGACAAAAAATCTTAGACCCTCTAGATCGTGTAACAAAAAATCCTAGACTCTCTAGATCGTGTGACTAAAAATCAAAGACCCTCTAGATCGTGTGACAAAACATAAATGACCCTCCTTAACCACCAAAAGTGCTCCTAGACCCCCTAGAACCTGTGACAAAAAATCCTAGACCCTCTACATCATGTGACAAAAAATCCTAGACCCTCTACATCGTGTGACAAAAAATCAAAGACCCTCTACATCGTGTGACAAAAAATCAAAGACCCTCCAGATCGTGTGAGAAAAAAACCTAGACCCTCTAGATCGTGTGACAAAAAATCCTACACCCTCAAGATCGTGTGACAAAAAATCAAAGACCCTCCAGATCGTGTGACAAAAAATCCGAGACCCTCTAGATTGGGTGACAAAATATCCTAGCACCTCTAGATCGCGTGATGAAAAATCCTTGACCTTCTAGATCGTTTGACAAAAAATGAATGACCCTCCTAAAACACTGAAAGTGCTCCTAGGCTCCCTAGAACCTGTGACAAAAAATCTTAGACACTCTAGATCGTGTGACGAAAAATCCTAGACTCTTTAGATCGTGTGACAAAAAATCAAAGATCCTCACGATCGTGTGACAAAATATAAATAACCCTCCTTAAACACCAAAAGTGCTCCTAGACCCCTTAGAACTTGTGACAAAAAATTATAGATCCTCCAGATCGTGTGACAAAAAAATCCTTGACCCTGTAGAATGTGTGACAAAAAATCCTAGACCCTCTAGATCGTGTGACAAAAAATCCTAGACCCTCTACATCGTGTGACAAAAAATCCTAGACCCTCTACATCGTGTGACAAAAAATCCTACATTCTCCAGATTGTGTTACAAAAAATCCTTGACCCTCTAGATCGTGTGACAAAAAATCAAAGACCCTCTAGAGCGTGTGACAAAAAATCAAAGACACTGTAGATCGTGTGACAAAAAATAAATGACCTCCTAAAACACCAAAAGTGCTCCAAGACCCCTTAGAACTTGTGACAAAAAATCCTAGATCCTCCAGATCGTGTGACAAAAAATCCTAGACCCTCTACATCGTGTGACAAAAAATCCTAGACCCTCTAGAGCGTGTGACAAAAAATCCTACATTCTCCAGATCGTGTTACAAAAAAAACCTAGATCCTCTAGCTCGTGTGACAAAAAATCCAAGACCCTCTAGATCGTGTGACAAAAAATCAAAGACCCTCTAGATCGTGTGACAAAAAATCAAAGACCCTCTAGATCGTGTGACGAAAAATCCTAGACCCTCTAGATCGTGTGCCAAAAAGTCCTAGACCTTCTAGATCGTGTGACAAAAAAACAAAGACCCTGTAGATCGTGTGACAAAAAATCAAAGACCCTCCAGATCGTGTGACGAAAAATCCTAGACCCTCTAGATCGTGTGACAAAAAATCAAAGACCCTGTAGATCGTGTGACAAAAAATCAAAGACCCTCTAGATAGTGTGACAAAGAATGAATGACTTTCCTAAAACACTAAAAGTGCTCCTAGACCCCAAGAACCTGCGACAAAAAATCCTAGACCCTCTAGATCGTGTGACAAAAAATCCTAGACCCTCTAGATCGTGTGACAAAAAATCCTAGACCCTCTAGATCGTGTGACAAAAAATCAAAGACCCTCTAGATCGTGTGACAAAAAATCAAAGACCTTTTAGATCGTGTGACAAAAAATGAAAGACTCTCTAGGTCGTGTGACAAAAAGTAAATGACCTTCCTTAAACACCAAAAGTGCTCCAAGACCCCCAAGAACCTGCGACAAAAAATCAAAGACCCTCTACATCGTGTGACAAAAAATCCTACATTCTCCAGATCGTGTGACAAAAAATCCTACATTCTCCAGATCGTGTGACAAGAAATCCTAGACTCTCTAGATCGTGTGACAAAAAATCCTTGACCCTCTAGATGGTGTGACAAAAAATCAAAGACCCTGTAGATCGTGTGACAAAAAATCAAAGACCCTGTAGATCGTGTGACAAAAAATCAAAGACCCTCTAGATCGTGTGACAAAAAATCAAAGACCCTCTAGATCGTGTGACAAAAAATCAAAGACCCTAAAGATCGTGTGACAAAAAATCAAAGACCCTGTAGATCGTGTGAGAAAAAATCAAAGACCCCCAAGAACCTGCGACAAAAAATCCTAGACCCTCTTCATCGTGTGACAAAAAATCAAAGACCCTCTAGATCGTGTGACAAAAAATCAAAGACCCTCTAGATCGTGTGACAAAAAATCAAAGACTCTCTAGGTCGTGTGACAAAAAATGAATGACCTTCCTTAATCACCAAAAGTGCTCCAAGACCCCCAAGAACCTGCGACAAAAAATCAAAGACCCTTTACATCGTGTGACAAAAAATCCTACATTCTCCAGATCGTGTGACAAAAAATCCTACAATCTCCAGATCGTGTGACAAGAAATCCTAGACTCTCTTGATCGTGTGACAAAAAATCCTAGACCCTCCAGATCGTGTGACGAAAAATCCTAGACCCTCTAGATCGTGTGACAAAGAATCCTAGACCCCTCTACATCGTGTGACAAAAAATCCTACATTCTCCAGATCGTGTTAGAATAAATCCTAGACCCCCTAGATCGTGTGACAAAAAATCAAATACCCTCTAGATGGTGTGACAAAGAATAAATGACTTTCCTTAAACACCAAAAGTGCTCCTAGACCCCCAAGAACCTGCGACCAAAAATCCTAGACCCTCTAGATCGTGTGACAAGAAATCAAAGACCCTGTAGATCGTGTGACAAAAAATCCTAGACCCTCTACATCGTGTGACAAAAAATCCTAGACCCTCTACATCGTGTGACAAAAAATCCTAGACCCTCTACATCGTGTGACAAAAAATCCTACATTCTCCAGATCGTGTTACAAAAAATCCTAGACCCTCTAGATCGTGTGACAAAAAATCAAAGACCCTCTAGATCGTGTGACAAAAAATCAAAGACCCTGTAGGTCGTGTGACAAAAAATGAATGACCTCCTAAAACACTAAGAGTGCTCCAAGACCCCCTTGAACTTGTGACAAAAAACCCTAGACCCTCTACATAATGTGACAATAATCCTAGACCCTCTACGTCGTGTGACAAAAAATCAAAGACGCTCTACATCGTGTGACAAAAAATCAAAGACCCTCCAGATCGTGTGAGAAAAAATCACAGACCCTCCAGATCGTGTGACAAAAAATCGTAGCACCTCTAGATCGCGTGATGAAAAATCCTTGACCTTCAAGATCGTGTGACAAAAAATAAATGACCCTCCTCAAACACCAAAAGTGCTCCTAGGCTTCCTTGAACCTGTGACAAAAAATCTTAGACCCTCTAGATCGTGTGACAAAAAATCCTAGACTCTCTAGATCGAATGACAAAAAATCAAAGACCCTCAGGATCGTGTGACAAAACATAAATGACCCTCCTTAAACACCAAAAGTGCTACTAGACCGCCTAGAACTTGTGACAAAAAATCATAGATCCTCCAGATCGTGTGACAAAAAATCATAGATCCTCTAGATCGTGTGACAAAAAATCAAAGACCCTGTAGATCGTGTGACAAAAAATCAAAGACCCTCTAGATCGTGTGACAAAAAATCAAAGACCCTATAGATCGTGTGACAAAAAATCAAAGACCCTGTAGATCGTGTGACAAAAAATCAAAGACCCCCAAGAACCTGCGACAAAAAATCCTAGACCCTCTACATCGTGTGACAAAAAATCAAAGACCCTCTACATCGTGTGACAAAAAATCAAAGACCCTCCAGATCGTGTGAGAAAAAATCAAAGACCCTCCAGATCGTGTGACAAAAAATCCTAGACCCTCTAGATCGCGTGATGAAAAATCCTTGACCTTCAAGATCGTGTGACAAAAAATGAATGACCCTCCTCAAACACCAAAAGTGCTCCTAGGCTCCCTAGAACCTGTGACAGAAAATCTTAGACCCTCTAGATCGTGTGACAAAAAAACCTAGACTCTCTACATCGTGTGACAAAAAATGAAAGACCCTCAGGATCGTGTGACAAAACATAAATGACCCTCCTTACACACCAAAAAGGACACTAGACCCCCTAGAACTTGTGACAAAAAATCATAGATCCTCCAGATCGTGTGACAAAAAATCCTAGACCGTCTAGATCGTGTGACAAAAAATCAAAGACCCTGTAGATCGTGTGACAAAAAATCAAAGACCCTGTAGATCGTGTGACAAAAAATCAAAGACCCTCCAGGTCGTGTGACGAAAAATCCTAGACCCTCTAGATCGTGTGACAAAAAATCCTAGACCCCTCTACATCGTGTGACAAAAAATCCTTGACCCTCTTGATCGTGTTACTTAAAATCCTAGACCCCCTAGATCGTGTGACAAAAAATCAAAGACCCTGTAGATCGTGTGACAAAAAATCAAACACTCTAGATCGGGTGACAAAAAATCAAAGACCCTCTAGATCGTGTGACAAAAAATCAAAGACCCTCTAGATCGTGTGACAAAAAATCAAAGACCCTCTAGATCGTGTGACAAAAAATCAAAGACCCTCTAGATCGTGTGACAAAAAATCAAAGACCCTCTAGATCGTGTGACAAAAAATCAAAGACCCTATAGATCGTGTGACAAAAAATCAAAGACCCTCCAGATCGTGTGAGAAAAAAACCTAGACCCTCTAGATCGTGTGACAAAAAATCCTAGACCCTCTAGATCGTGTGACAAAAAATCAAATACCCTCTAGATGGTGTGACAAAGAATGAATGACTTTCCTTAAACACCAAAAGTGCTCCTAGACCCCCAAGAACCTGCGACAAAAAATCCTAGACCCTCTAGATCGTGTGACAAGAAATCAAAGACCCTGTAGATCGTGTGACAAAAAATCCTAGACCCTCTACATCGTGTGACAAAAAATCCTAGACCCTCTACATCGTGTGACAAAAAATCCTAGACCCTCTACATCGTGTGACAAAAAATCCTACAATCTCCAGATCGTGTGACAAGAAATCCTAGACTCTCTAGATCGTGTGACAAAAAATCCTAGACCCTCCAGATCGTGTGACGAAAAATCCTAGACCCTTTAGATCGTGTGACAAGAAATCAAAGGCCCTGTAGATCGTGTGACAAAAAATCTTAGACCCTCTAGATCGTGTAACAAAAAATCCTAGACTCTCTAGATCGTGTGACTAAAAATCAAAGACCCTCTAGATCGTGTGACAAAACATAAATGACCCTCCTTAACCACCAAAAGTGCTCCTAGACCCCCTAGAACCTGTGACAAAAAATCCTAGACCCTCTACATCATGTGACAAAAAATCCTAGACCCTCAACATCGTGTGACAAAAAATCAAAGACCCTCTACATCGTGTGACAAAAAATCAAAGACCCTCCAGATCGTGTGAGAAAAAAACCTAGACCCTCTAGATCGTGTGACAAAAAATCCTACACCCTCAAGATCGTGTGACAAAAAATCAAAGACCCTCCAGATCGTGTGACAAAAAATCCGAGACCCTCTAGATTGTGTGACAAAATATCCTAGCACCTCTAGATCGCGTGATGAAAAATCCTTGACCTTCTAGATCGTTTGACAAAAAATGAATGACCCTCCTAAAACACTAAAAGTGCTCCTAGGCTCCCTAGAACCTGTGACAAAAAATCTTAGACACTCTAGATCGTGTGACGAAAAATCCTAGACTCTTTAGATCGTGTGACAAAAAATCAAAGATCCTCACGATCGTGTGACAAAATATAAATAACCCTCCTTAAACACCAAAAGTGCTCCTAGACCCCTTAGAACTTGTGACAAAAAATCCTTGACCCTGTAGAATGTGTGACAAAAAATCCTAGACCCTCTAGATCGTGTGACAAAAAATCCTAGACCCTCTACATCGTGTGACAAAAAATCCTAGACCCTCTACATCGTGTGACAAAAAATCCTACATTCTCCAGATTGTGTTACAAAAATCCTTGACCCTCTAGATCGTGTGACAAAAAATCAAAGACCCTCTAGAGCGTGTGACAAAAAATCAAAGACACTGTAGATCGTGTGACAAAAAATAAATGACCTCCTAAAACACCAAAAGTGCTCCAAGACCCCTTAGAACTTGTGACAAAAAATCCTAGATCCTCCAGATCGTGTGACAAAAAATCCTAGACCCTCTACATCGTGTGACAAAAAATCCTAGACCCTCTAGAGCGTGTGACAAAAAATCCTACATTCTCCAGATCGTGTTACAAAAAAAACCTAGATCCTCTAGCTCGTGTGACAAAAAATCCAAGACCCTCTAGATCGTGTGACAAAAAATCAAAGACCCTCTAGATCGTGTGACAAAAAATCAAAGACCCTCTAGATCGTGTGACGAAAAATCCTAGACCCTCTAGATCGTGTGCCAAAAAGTCCTAGACCTTCTAGATCGTGTGACAAAAAAACAAAGACCCTGTAGATCGTGTGACAAAAAATCAAAGACCCTCCAGATCGTGTGACGAAAAATCCTAGACCCTCTAGATCGTGTGACAAAAAATCAAAGACCCTGTAGATCGTGTGACAAAAAATCAAAGACCCTCTAGATAGTGTGACAAAGAATGAATGACTTTCCTAAAACACTAAAAGTGCTCCTTGACCCCCAAGAACCTGCGACAAAAAATCCTAGACCCTCTAGATCGTGTGACAAAAAATCCTAGACCCTCTAGATCGTGTGACAAAAAATCCTAGACCCTCTAGATCGTGTGACAAAAAATCAAAGACCCTCTAGATCGTGTGACAAAAAATCAAAGACCTTTTAGATCGTGTGACAAAAAATGAAAGACTCTCTAGGTCGTGTGACAAAAAGTAAATGACCTTCCTTAAACACCAAAAGTGCTCCAAGACCCCCAAGAACCTGCGACAAAAAATCAAAGACCCTCTACATCGTGTGACAAAAAATCCTACATTCTCCAGATCGTGTGACAAAAAATCCTACATTCTCCAGATCGTGTGACAAGAAATCCTAGACTCTCTAGATCGTGTGACAAAAAATCCTTGACCCTCTAGATGGTGTGACAAAAAATCAAAGACCCTGTAGATCGTGTGACAAAAAATCAAAGACCCTGTAGATCGTGTGACAAAAAATCAAAGACCCTCTAGATCGTGTGACAAAAAATCAAAGACCCTCTAGATCGTGTGACAAAAAATCAAAGACCCTAAAGATCGTGTGACAAAAAATCAAAGACCCTGTAGATCGTGTGAGAAAAAATCAAAGACCCCCAAGAACCTGCGACAAAAAATCCTAGACCCTCTTCATCGTGTGACAAAAAATCAAAGACCCTCTAGATCGTGTGACAAAAAATCAAAGACCCTCTAGATCGTGTGACAAAAAATCAAAGACTCTCTAGGTCGTGTGACAAAAAATGAATGACCTTCCTTTATCACCAAAAGTGCTCCAAGACCCCCAAGAACCTGCGAAAAAAAATCAAAGACCCTTTACATCGTGTGACAAAAAATCCTACATTCTCCAGATCGTGTGACAAAAAATCCTACAATCTCCAGATCGTGTGACAAGAAATCCTAGACTCTCTTGATCGTGTGACAAAAAATCCTAGACCCTCCAGATCGTGTGACGAAAAATCCTAGACCCTCTAGATCGTGTGACAAAGAATCCTAGACCCCTCTACATCGTGTGACAAAAAATCCTACATTCTCCAGATCGTGTTAGATTAAATCCTAGACCCCCTAGATCGTGTGACAAAAAATCAAATACCCTCTAGATGGTGTGACAAAGAATAAATGACTTTCCTTAAACACCAAAAGTGCTCCTAGACCCCCAAGAACCTGCGACCAAAAATCCTAGACCCTCTAGATCGTGTGACAAGAAATCAAAGACCCTGTAGATCGTGTGACAAAAAATCCTAGACCCTCTACATCGTGTGACAAAAAATCCTAGACCCTCTACATCGTGTGACAAAAAATTTTAGACCCTCTACATCGTGTGACAAAAAATCCTACATTCTCCAGATCGTGTTACAAAAAATCCTAGACCCTCTAGATCGTGTGACAAAAAATCCTAGACCCTCTAGATCGTGTGACAAAAAATCAAAGACCCTGTAGATCGTGTGATAAAAAATGAATGACCTCCTAAAACACTAAGAGTGCTCCAAGACCCCCTTGAACTTGTGACAAAAAACCCTAGACCCTCTACATAATGTGACAATAATCCTAGACCCTCTACGTCGTGTGACAAAAAATCAAAGACGCTCTACATCGTGTGACAAAAAATCAAAGACCCTCCAGATCGTGTGAGAAAAAATCACAGACCCTCCAGATCGTGTGACAAAAAATCGTAGCACCTCTAGATCGCGTGATGAAAAATCCTTGACCTTCTAGATCGTTTGACAAAAAATGAATGACCCTCCTAAAACACTAAAAGTGCTCCTAGGCTCCCTAGAACCTGTGACAAAAAATCTTAGACCCTCTAGATCGTGTGACAAAAAATCCTAGACTCTCTAGATCGAATGACAAAAAATCAAAGACCCTCAGGATCGTGTGACAAAACATAAATGACCCTCCTTAAACACCAAAAGTGCTACTAGACCGCCTAGAACTTGTGACAAAAAATCATAGATCCTCCAGATCGTGTGACAAAAAATCATAGATCCTCTAGATCGTGTGACAAAAAATCAAAGACCCTGTAGATCGTGTGACAAAAAATCAAAGACCCTCTAGATCGTGTGACAAAAAATCAAAGACCCTATAGATCGTGTGACAAAAAATCAAAGACCCTCTAGATCGTGTGACAAAAAATCAAAGACCCTAAAGATCGTGTGACAAAAAATCAAAGACCCTGTAGATCGTGTGAGAAAAAATCAAAGACCCCCAAGAACCTGCGACAAAAAATCCTAGACCCTCTTCATCGTGTGACAAAAAATCAAAGACCCTCTAGATCGTGTGACAAAAAATCAAAGACCCTCTAGATCGTGTGACAAAAAATCAAAGACTCTCTAGGTCGTGTGACAAAAAATGAATGACCTTCCTTAATCACCAAAAGTGCTCCAAGACCCCCAAGAACCTGCGAAAAAAAATCAAAGACCCTTTACATCGTGTGACAAAAAATCCTACATTCTCCAGATCGTGTGACAAAAAATCCTACAATCTCCAGATCGTGTGACAAGAAATCCTAGACTCTCTTGATCGTGTGACAAAAAATCCTAGACCCTCCAGATCGTGTGACGAAAAATCCTAGACCCTCTAGATCGTGTGACAAAAAATCCTAGACCCCTCTACATCGTGTGACAAAAAATCCTACATTCTCCAGATCGTGTTAGAATAAATCCTAGACCCCCTAGATCGTGTGACAAAAAATCAAATACCCTCTAGATGGTGTGACAAAGAATAAATGACTTTCCTTAAACACCAAAAGTGCTCCTAGACCCCCAAGAACCTGCGACCAAAAATCCTAGACCCTCTAGATCGTGTGACAAGAAATCAAAGACCCTGTAGATCGTGTGACAAAAAATCCTAGACCCTCTACATCGTGTGACAAAAAATCCTAGACCCTCTACATCGTGTGACAAAAAATCCTAGACCCTCTACATCGTGTGACAAAAAATCCTACATTCTCCAGATCGTGTTACAAAAAATCCTAGACCCTCTAGATCGTGTGACAAAAAATCAAAGACCCTCTAGATCGTGTGACAAAAAATCAAAGACCCTGTAGATCGTGTGACAAAAAATGAATGACCTCCTAAAACACTAAGAGTGCTCCAAGACCCCCTTGAACTTGTGACAAAAAACCCTAGACCCTCTACATAATGTGACAATAATCCTAGACCCTCTACGTCGTGTAACAAAAAATCAAAGACGCTCTACATCGTGTGACACAAAATCAAAGACCCTCCAGATCGTGTGAGAAAAAATCACAGACCCTCCAGATCGTGTGACAAAAAATCGTAGCACCTCTAGATCGCGTGATGAAAAATCCTTGACCTTCTAGATTGTTTGACAAAAAATGAATGACCCTCCTAAAACACTAAAAGTGCTCCTAGGCTCCCTAGAACCTGTGACAAAAAATCTTAGACCCTCTAGATCGTGTGACAAAAAATCCTAGACTCTCTAGATCGAATGACAAAAAATCAAAGACCCTCAGGATCGTGTGACAAAACATAAATGACCCTCCTTAAACACCAAAAGTGCTACTAGACCGCCTAGAACTTGTGACAAAAAATCATAGATCCTCCAGATCGTGTGACAAAAAATCCTAGACCGTCTAGATCGTGTGACAAAAAATCAAAGACCCTGTAGATCGTGTGACAAAAAATCAAAGACCCTGTAGATCGTGTGACAAAAAATCCTAGACCCTCCAGATCGTGTGACGAAAAATCCTAGACCCTCTAGATCGTGTGACAAAAAATCCTAGACCCCTCTACATCGTGTGACAAAAAATCCTTGACCCTCTTGATCGTGTTACTTAAAATCCTAGACCCCCTAGATCGTGTGACAAAAAATCAAAGACCCTGTAGATCGTGTGACAAAAAATCAAACACTCTAGATCGGGTGACAAAAAATCAAAGACCCTCTAGATCGTGTGACAAAAAATCAAAGACCCTCTAGATCGTGTGACAAAAAATCAAAGACCCTCTAGATCGTGTGACAAAAAATCAAAGACCCTCTAGATCGTGTGACAAAAAATCAAAGACCCTCTAGATCGTGTGACAAAAAATCAAAGACCCTATAGATCGTGTGACAAAAAATCAAAGACCCTCCAGATCGTGTGAGAAAAAAACCTAGACCCTCTAGATCGTGTGACAAAAAACCTAGACCCCCTAGATCGTGTGACAAAAAATCAAATACCCTCTAGATGGTGTGACAAAGAATGAATGACTTTCCTTAAACACCAAAAGTGCTCCTAGACCCCCAAGAACCTGCGACCAAACATCCTAGACCCTTTAGATCGTGTGACAAGAAATCAAAGAACCTGTAGATCGTGTGACAAAAAATCCTAGACCCTCTACATCGTGTGACAAAAAATCCTAGACCCTCTACATCGTGTGACAAAAAATCCTAGACCCTCTACATCGTGTGACAAAAAATTCTACAATCTCCAGATCGTGTGACAAGAAATCCTAGACTCTCTAGATCGTGTGACAAAAAATCCTAGACCCTCCAGATCGTGTGACGAAAAATCCTAGACCCTTTAGATCGTGTGACAAGAAATCAAAGGCCCTGTAGATCGTGTGACAAAAAATCTTAGACCCTCTAGATCGTGTAACAAAAAATCCTAGACTCTCTAGATCGTGTGACTAAAAATCAAAGACCCTCTAGATCGTGTGACAAAACATAAATGACCCTCCTTAACCACCAAAAGTGCTCCTAGACCCCTAGAACCTGTGACAAAAAATCCTAGACCCTCTACATCATGTGACAAAAAATCCTAGACCCTCTACATCGTGTGACAAAAAATCAAAGACCCTCTACATCGTGTGACAAAAAATCAAAGACCCTCCAGATCGTGTGAGAAAAAAACCTAGACCCTCTAGATCGTGTGACAAAAAATCCTACACCCTCAAGATCGTGTGACAAAAAATCAAAGACCCTCCAGATCGTGTGACAAAAAATCCGAGACCCTCTAGATTGGGTGACAAAATATCCTAGCACCTCTAGATCGCGTGATGAAAAATCCTTGACCTTCTAGATCGTTTGACAAAAAATGAATGACCCTCCTAAAACACTAAAAGTGCTCCTAGGCTCCCTAGAACCTGTGACAAAAAATCTTAGACACTCTAGATCGTGTGACGAAAAATCCTAGACTCTTTAGATCGTGTGACAAAAAATCAAAGATCCTCACGATCGTGTGACAAAATATAAATAACCCTCCTTAAACACCAAAAGTGCTCCTAGACCCCTTAGAACTTGTGACAAAAAATTATAGATCTTCCAGATTGTGTGACAAAAAATCCTTGACCCTGTAGAATGTGTGACAAAAAATCCTAGACCCTCTAGATCGTGTGACAAAAAATCCTAGACCCTCTACATCGTGTGACAAAAAATCCTAGACCCTCTACATCGTGTGACAAAAAATCCTACATTCTCAAGATTGTGTTACAAAAAATCCTTGACCCTCTAGATCGTGTGACAAAAAATCAAAGACCCTCTAGAGCGTGTGACAAAAAATCAAAGACACTGTAGATCGTGTGACAAAAAATAAATGACCTCCTAAAACACCAAAAGTGCTCCAAGACCCCTTAGAACTTGTGACAAAAAATCCTAGATCCTCCAGATCGTGTGACAAAAAATCCTAGACCCTCTACATCGTGTGACAAAAAATCCTAGACCCTCTAGAGCGTGTGACAAAAAATCCTACATTCTCCAGATCGTGTTACAAAAAAAACCTAGATCCTCTAGCTCGTGTGACAAAAAATCCAAGACCCTCTAGATCGTGTCACAAAAAATCAAAGACCCTCTAGATCGTGTGACAAAAAATCAAAGACCCTCTAGATCGTGTGACGAAAAATCCTAGACCCTCTAGATCGTGTGCCAAAAAGTCCTAGACCTTCTAGATCGTGTGACAAAAAAACAAAGACCCTGTAGATCGTGTGACATAAAATCAAAGACCCTCCAGATCGTGTGACGAAAAATCCTAGACCCTCTAGATCGTGTGACAAAAAATCAAAGACCCTGTAGATCGTGTGACAAAAAATCAAAGACCCTCTAGATAGTGTGACAAAGAATGAATGACTTTCCTAAAACACTAAAAGTGCTCCTAGACCCCCAAGAACCTGCGACAAAAAATCCTAGACCCTCTAGATCGTGTGACAAAAAATCCTAGACCCTCTAGATCGTGTGACAAAAAATCCTAGACCCTCTAGATCGTGTGACAAAAAATCAAGCACCCTCTAGATCGTGTGACAAAAAATCAAAGACCTTTTAGATCGTGTGACAAAAAATCAAAGACTCTCTAGGTCGTGTGACAAAAAGTGAATGACCTTCCTTAAACACCAAAAGTGCTCCAAGACCCCCAAGAACCTGCGACAAAATATCAAAGACCCTCTACATCGTGTGACAAAAAATCCTTCATTCTCCAGATCGTGTGACAAAAAATCCTACATTCTCCAGATCGTGTGACAAGAAATCCTAGACTCTCTAGATCGTGTGACAAAAAATCCTTGACCCTCTAGATGGTGTGACAAAAAATCAAAGACCCTGTAGATCGTGTGACAAAAAATCAAAGACCCTGTAGATCGTGTGACAAAAAATCAAAGACCCTCTAGATCGTGTGACAAAAAATCAAAGACCCTCTAGATCGTGTGACAAAAAATCAAAGACCCTAAAGATCGTGTGACAAAAAATCAAAGACCCTGTAGATCGTGTGACAAAAAATCAAAGACCCCCAAGAACCTGCGACAAAAAATCCTAGACCCTCTTCATCGTGTGACAAAAAATCAAAGACCCTCTAGATCGTGTGACAAAAAATCAAAGACCCTCTAGATCGTGTGACAAAAAATCAAAGACTCTCTAGGTCGTGTGACAAAAAATGAATGACCTTCCTTAATCACCAAAAGTGCTCCAAGACCCCCAAGAACCTGCGACAAAAAATCAAAGACCCTTTACATCGTGTGACAAAAAATCCTACATTCTCCAGATCGTGTGACAAAAAATCCTACAATCTCCAGATCGTGTGACAAGAAATCCTTGACTCTCTAGATCGTGTGACAAAAAATCCTAGACCCTCCAGATCGTGTGACGAAAAATCCTAGACCCTCTAGATCGTGTGACAAAAAATCCTAGACCCCTCTACATCGTGTGACAAAAAATCCTACATTCTCCAGATCGTGTTAGAAAAAATCCTAGACCCCCTAGATCGTGTGACAAAAAATCAAATACCCTCTAGATGGTGTGACAAAGAATGAATGACTTTCCTTAAACACCAAAAGTGCTCCTAGACCCCCCAGAACCTGCGACCAAAAATCCTAGACCCTTTAGATCGTGTGACAAGAAATCAAAGACCCTGTAGATCGTGTGACAAAAAATCCTAGACCCTCTACATCGTGTGACAAAAAATCCTAGACCCTCTACATCGTGTGACAAAAAATCCTAGACCCTCTACATCGTGTGACAAAAAATCCTACAATCTCAAGATCGTGTGACAAGAAATCCTAGACTCTCTAGATCGTGTGACAAAAAATCCTAGACCCTCCAGATCGTGTGACGAAAAATCCTAGACCCTTTAGATCGTGTGACAAGAAATCAAAGGCCCTGTAGATCGTGTGACAAAAAATCTTAGACCCTCTAGATCGTGTAACAAAAAATCCTAGACTCTCTAGATCGTGTGACTAAAAATCAAAGACCCTCTAGATCGTGTGACAAAACATAAATGACCCTCCTTAACCACCAAAAGTGCTCCTAGACCCCCTAGAACCTGTGACAAAAAATCCTAGACCCTCTACATCATGTGACAAAAAATCCTAGACCCTCTACATCGTGTGACAAAAAATCAAAGACCCTCTACATCGTGTGACAAAAAATCAAAGACCCTCCAGATCGTGTGAGAAAAAAACCTAGACCCTCTAGATCGTGTGACAAAAATCCTACACCCTCAAGATCGTGTGACAAAAAATCAAAGACCCTCCAGATCGTGTGACAAAAAATCCGAGACCCTCTAGATTGGGTGACAAAATATCCTAGCACCTCTAGATCGCGTGATGAAAAATCCTTGACCTTCTAGATCGTTTGACAAAAAATGAATGACCCTCCTAAAACACTAAAAGTGCTCCTAGGCTCCCTAGAACCTGTGACAAAAAATCTTAGACACTCTAGATCGTGTGACGAAAAATCCTAGACTCTTTAGATCGTGTGACAAAAAATCAAAGATCCTCACGATCGTGTGACAAAATATAAATAACCCTCCTTAAACACCAAAAGTGCTCCTAGACCCCTTAGAACTTGTGACAAAAAATTATAGATCCTCCAGATCGTGTGACAAAAAATCCTTGACCCTGTAGAATGTGTGACAAAAAATCCTAGACCCTCTAGATCGTGTGACAAAAAATCCTAGACCCTCTACATCGTGTGACAAAAAATCCTAGACCCTCTACATCGTGTGACAAAAAATCCTACATTCTCCAGATTGTGTTACAAAAAATCCTTGACCCTCTAGATCGTGTGACAAAAAATCAAAGACCCTCTAGAGCGTGTGACAAAAAATCAAAGACACTGTAGATCGTGTGACAAAAAATAAATGACCTCCTAAAACACCAAAAGTGCTCCAAGACCCCTTAGAACTTGTGACAAAAAATCCTAGATCCTCCAGATCGTGTGACAAAAAATCCTAGACCCTCTACATCGTGTGACAAAAAATCCTAGACCCTCTAGAGCGTGTGACAAAAAATCCTACATTCTCCAGATCGTGTTACAAAAAAAACCTAGATCCTCTAGCTCGTGTGACAAAAAATCCAAGACCCTCTAGATCGTGTGACAAAAAATCAAAGACCCTCTAGATCGTGTGACAAAAAATCAAAGACCCTCTAGATCGTGTGACGAAAAATCCTAGACCCTCTAGATCGTGTGCCAAAAAGTCCTAGACCTTCTAGATCGTGTGACAAAAAAACAAAGACCCTGTAGATCGTGTGACAAAAAATCAAAGACCCTCCAGATCGTGTGACGAAAAATCCTAGACCCTCTAGATCGTGTGACAAAAAATCAAAGACCCTGTAGATCGTGTGACAAAAAATCAAAGACCCTCTAGATAGTGTGACAAAGAATGAATGACTTTCCTAAAACACTAAAAGTGCTCCTAGACCCCCAAGAACCTGCGACAAAAAATCCTAGACCCTCTAGATCGTGTGACAAAAAATCCTAGACCCTCTAGATCGTGTGACAAAAAATCCTAGACCCTCTAGATCGTGTGACAAAAAATCAAAGACCCTCTAGATCGTGTGACAAAAAATCAAAGACCTTTTAGATCGTGTGACAAAAAATGAAAGACTCTCTAGGTCGTGTGACAAAAAGTAAATGACCTTCCTTAAACACCAAAAGTGCTCCAAGACCCCCAAGAACCTGCGACAAAAAATCAAAGACCCTCTACATCGTGTGACAAAAAATCCTACATTCTCCAGATCGTGTGACAAAAAATCCTACATTCTCCAGATCGTGTGACAAGAAATCCTAGACTCTCTAGATCGTGTGACAAAAAATCCTTGACCCTCTAGATGGTGTGACAAAAAATCAAAGACCCTGTAGATCGTGTGACAAAAAATCAAAGACCCTGTAGATCGTGTGACAAAAAATCAAAGACCCTCTAGATCGTGTGACAAAAAATCAAAGACCCTCTAGATCGTGTGACAAAAAATCAAAGACCCTAAAGATCGTGTGACAAAAAATCAAAGACCCTGTAGATCGTGTGAGAAAAAATCAAAGACCCCCAAGAACCTGCGACAAAAAATCCTAGACCCTCTTCATCGTGTGACAAAAAATCAAAGACCCTCTAGATCGTGTGACAAAAAATCAAAGACCCTCTAGATCGTGTGACAAAAAATCAAAGACTCTCTAGGTCGTGTGACAAAAAATGAATGACCTTCCTTAATCACCAAAAGTGCTCCAAGACCCCCAAGAACCTGCGACAAAAAATCAAAGACCCTTTACATCGTGTGACAAAAAATCCTACATTCTCCAGATCGTGTGACAAAAAATCCTACAATCTCCAGATCGTGTGACAAGAAATCCTAGACTCTCTTGATCGTGTGACAAAAAATCCTAGACCCTCCAGATCGTGTGACGAAAAATCCTAGACCCTCTAGATCGTGTGACAAAAAATCCTAGACCCCTCTACATCGTGTGACAAAAAATCCTACATTCTCCAGATCGTGTTAGAAAAAATCCTAGACCCCTAGATCGTGTGACAAAAAATCAAATACCCTCTAGATGGTGTGACAAAGAATGAATGACTTTCCTTAAACACCAAAAGTGCTCCTAGACCCCCAAGAACCTGCGACCAAAAATCCTAGACCCTCTAGATCGTGTGACAAGAAATCAAAGACCCTGTAGATCGTGTGACAAAAAATCCTAGACCCTCTACATCGTGTGACAAAAAATCCTAGACCCTCTACATCGTGTGACAAAAAATCCTAGACCCTCTACATCGTGTGACAAAAAATCCTACATTCTCCAGATCGTGTTACAAAAAATCCTAGACCCTCTAGATCGTGTGACAAAAAATCAAAGACCCTCTAGATCGTGTGACAAAAAATCAAAGACCCTGTAGGTCGTGTGACAAAAAATGAATGACCTCCTAAAACACTAAGAGTGCTCCAAGACCCCCTTGAACTTGTGACAAAAAACCCTAGACCCTCTACATAATGTGACAATAATCCTAGACCCTCTACGTCGTGTGACAAAAAATCAAAGACGCTCTACATCGTGTGACAAAAAATCAAAGACCCTCCAGATCGTGTGAGAAAAAATCACAGACCCTCCAGATCGTGTGACAAAAAATCGTAGCACCTCTAGATCGCGTGATGAAAAATCCTTGACCTTCAAGATCGTGTGACAAAAAATAAATGACCCTCCTCAAACACCAAAAGTGCTCCTAGGCTTCCTTGAACCTGTGACAAAAAATCTTAGACCCTCTAGATTGTGTGACAAAAAATCCTAGACTCTCTAGATCGAATGACAAAAAATCAAAGACCCTCAGGATCGTGTGACAAAACATAAATGACCCTCCTTAAACACCAAAAGTGCTACTAGACCGCCTAGAACTTGTGACAAAAAATCATAGATCCTCCAGATCGTGTGACAAAAAATCATAGATCCTCTAGATCGTGTGACAAAAAATCAAAGACCCTGTAGATCGTGTGACAAAAAATCAAAGACCCTCTAGATCGTGTGACAAAAAATCAAAGACCCTATAGATCGTGTGACAAAAAATCAAAGACCCTGTAGATCGTGTGACAAAAAATCAAAGACCCCCAAGAACCTGCGACAAAAAATCCTAGACCCTCTACATCGTGTGACAAAAAATCAAAGACCCTCTACATCGTGTGACAAAAAATCAAAGACCCTCCAGATCGTGTGAGAAAAAATCAAAGACCCTCCAGATCGTGTGACAAAAAATCCTAGACCCTCTAGATCGCGTGATGAAAAATCCTTGACCTTCAAGATCGTGTGACAAAAAATGAATGACCCTCCTCAAACACCAAAAGTGCTCCTAGGCTCCCTAGAACCTGTGACAGAAAATCTTAGACCCTCTAGATCGTGTGACAAAAAAACCTAGACTCTCTACATCGTGTGACAAAAAATGAAAGACCCTCAGGATCGTGTGACAAAACATAAATGACCCTCCTTACACACCAAAAAGGACACTAGACCCCCTAGAACTTGTGACAAAAAATCATAGATCCTCCAGATCGTGTGACAAAAAATCCTAGACCGTCTAGATCGTGTGACAAAAAATCAAAGACCCTGTAGATCGTGTGACAAAAAATCAAAGACCCTGTAGATCGTGTGACAAAAAATCCTAGACCCTCCAGGTCGTGTGACGAAAAATCCTAGACCCTCTAGATCGTGTGACAAAAAATCCTAGACCCCTCTACATCGTGTGACAAAAAATCCTTGACCCTCTTGATCGTGTTACTTAAAATCCTAGACCCCTAGATCGTGTGACAAAAAATCAAAGACCCTGTAGATCGTGTGACAAAAAATCAAACACTCTAGATCGGGTGACAAAAAATCAAAGACCCTCTAGATCGTGTGACAAAAAATCAAAGACCCTCTAGATCGTGTGACAAAAAATCAAAGACCCTCTAGATCGTGTGACAAAAAATCAAAGACCCTCTAGATCGTGTGACAAAAAATCAAAGACCCTCTAGATCGTGTGACAAAAAATCAAAGACCCTATAGATCGTGTGACAAAAAATCAAAGACCCTCCAGATCGTGTGAGAAAAAAAAACCTAGACCCTCTAGATCGTGTGACAAAAAATCCTAGACCCCTAGATCGTGTGACAAAAAATCAAATACCCTCTAGATGGTGTGACAAAGAATGAATGACTTTCCTTAAACACCAAAAGTGCTCCTAGACCCCCAAGAACCTGCGACCAAAAATCCTAGACCCTTTAGATCGTGTGACAAGAAATCAAAGACCCTGTAGATCGTGTGACAAAAAATCCTAGACCCTCTACATCGTGTGACAAAAAATCCTAGACCCTCTACATCGTGTGACAAAAAATCCTAGACCCTCTACATCGTGTGACAAAAAATCCTACAATCTCCAGATCGTGTGACAAGAAATCCTAGACTCTCTAGATCGTGTGACAAAAAATCCTAGACCCTCCAGATCGTGTGACGAAAAATCCTAGACCCTTTAGATCGTGTGACAAGAAATCAAAGGCCCTGTAGATCGGGTCAATACAAAAACACCCTCCTCAAAAACACCCCCCTCTGAATTAAAATGTAGTTTTCTTTTTTTCTTGACATTCTTGTGTTTTATTTCATTTTCCGTTTTTATAAATGAATGATAATGGTTTTTAAATGAGACACATAATTTATAAAATACTTTTATTGATTTTAAGCGTTATAAAACAATTTGTCGTATTTTAAAAGGTCTGTGGTTCTCTGTTAAACATTTTATTTCAAAATCCTTCTTTTAAACAACATTTCCTACCTATTTAAACGAGCTCGGTGGTCCGCCGCTGACATTCTTATTTTTCATACCAAAAACAACGATCCACAGTTAGGTGACTACTTTTACAGGCCACTTCCCCTACCCCTTGTGGTGCGGGTGCCCGATAGTCCAATAGTCCGTTCGCTTAAAAAAAGAGGTGGCGAACTCTACTAACCTAACCTAACGGGGCGAGGGTCCTCGTTTGTGGGAGCACCCTATAGCGAACGTACTATTGTGTACCCCCACTATTAGGTACAGCGTTTGTAGACTCTAGAAAGTGGCCTTCCAAGTCCGGCCCTGTTTTTGGTATGAAAAATAAGAATGAACACAGCGGACCTCCACGCTCATGTGAATAGGTAGGAAATGTTATTCAAAAGAAGGATTTTGAAATAAAATGTTTAAAAGACAACCAAAGAACTTTTAAAATACGAGAAATCATTTTATAAAGCTCAAAATCAATAACAATATTTTTTAAGTTATGTGTCTCATTTAAAATTAATAATAATTACATTCTAAAAAAGAAAAATTAAATAACCCAAAAAAATGGCAAGAATATAAAAAAAATACATTTTAATTCAGAGGGGGTGTTTTTGAGGAGGGTGTTTTTGTGTGTTCCCTGTAGATCGTGTGACAAAAAATCTTAGACCCTCTAGATCGTGTAACAAAAAATCCTAGACTCTCTAGATCGTGTGACTAAAAATCAAAGACCCTCTAGATCGTGTGACAAAACATAAATGACCCTCCTTAACCACCAAAAGTGCTCCTAGACCCCCTAGAACCTGTGACAAAAAATCCTAGACCCTCTACATCATGTGACAAAAAATCCTAGACCCTCAACATCGTGTGACAAAAAATCAAAGACCCTCTACATCGTGTGACAAAAAATCAAAGACCCTCCAGATCGTGTGAGAAAAAAACCTAGACCCTCTAGATCGTGTGACAAAAAATCCTACACCCTCAAGATCGTGTGACAAAAAATCAAAGACCCTCCAGATCGTGTGACAAAAAATCCGAGACCCTCTAGATTGGGTGACAAAATATCCTAGCACCTCTAGATCGCGTGATGAAAAATCCTTGACCTTCTAGATCGTTTGACAAAAAATGAATGACCCTCCTAAAACACTAAAAGTGCTCCTAGGCTCCCTAGAACCTGTGACAAAAAATCTTAGACACTCTAGATCGTGTGACGAAAAATCCTAGACTCTTTAGATCGTGTGACAAAAAATCAAAGATCCTCACGATCGTGTGACAAAATATAAATAACCCTCCTTAAACACCAAAAGTGCTCCTAGACCCCTTAGAACTTGTGACAAAAAATTATAGATCTTCCAGATTGTGTGACAAAAAATCCTTGACCCTGTAGAATGTGTGACAAAAAATCCTAGACCCTCTAGATCGTGTGACAAAAAATCCTAGACCCTCTACATCGTGTGACAAAAAATCCTAGACCCTCTACATCGTGTGACAAAAAATCCTACATTCTCCAGATTGTGTTACAAAAAATCCTTGACCCTCTAGATCGTGTGACAAAAAATCAAAGACCCTCTAGAGCGTGTGACAAAAAATCAAAGACACTGTAGATCGTGTGACAAAAAATAAATGACCTCCTAAAACACCAAAAGTGCTCCAAGACCCCTTAGAACTGGTGACAAAAAATCCTAGATCCTCCAGATCGTGTGACAAAAAATCCTAGACCCTCTACATCGTGTGACAAAAAATCCTAGACCCTCTAGAGCGTGTGACAAAAAATCCTACATTCTCCAGATCGTGTTACAAAAAAAACCTAGATCCTCTAGCTCGTGTGACAAAAAATCCAAGACCCTCTAGATCGTGTGACAAAAAATCAAAGACCCTCTAGATCGTGTGACAAAAAATCAAAGACCCTCTAGATCGTGTGACGAAAAATCCTAGACCCTCTAGATCGTGTGCCAAAAAGTCCTAGACCTTCTAGATCGTGTGACAAAAAAACAAAGACCCTGTAGATCGTGTGACAAAAAATCAAAGACCCTCCAGATCGTGTGACGAAAAATCCTAGACCCTCTAGATCGTGTGACAAAAAATCAAAGACCCTGTAGATCGTGTGACAAAAAATCAAAGACCCTCTAGATAGTGTGACAAAGAATGAATGACTTTCCTAAAACACTAAAAGTGCTCCTAGACCCCCAAGAACCTGCGACAAAAAATCCTAGACCCTCTAGATCGTGTGACAAAAAATCCTAGACCCTCTAGATCGTGTGACAAAAAATCCTAGACCCTCTAGATCGTGTGACAAAAAATCAAAGACCCTCTAGATCGTGTGACAAAAAATCAAAGACCTTTTAGATCGTGTGACAAAAAATGAAAGACTCTCTAGGTCGTGTGACAAAAAGTAAATGACCTTCCTTAAACACCAAAAGTGCTCCAAGACCCCCAAGAACCTGCGACAAAAAATCAAAGACCCTCTACATCGTGTGACAAAAAATCCTACATTCTCCAGATCGTGTGACAAAAAATCCTACATTCTCCAGATCGTATGACAAGAAATCCTAGACTCTCTAGATCGTGTGACAAAAAATCCTTGACCCTCTAGATGGTGTGACAAAAAATCAAAGACCCTGTAGATCGTGTGACAAAAAATCAAAGACCCTGTAGATCGTGTGACAAAAAATCAAAGACCCTCTAGATCGTGTGACAAAAAATCAAAGACCCTCTAGATCGTGTGACAAAAAATCAAAGACCCTAAAGATCGTGTGACAAAAAATCAAAGACCCTGTAGATCGTGTGAGAAAAAATCAAAGACCCCCAAGAACCTGCGACAAAAAATCCTAGACCCTCTTCATCGTGTGACAAAAAATCAAAGACCCTCTAGATCGTGTGACAAAAAATCAAAGACCCTCTAGATCGTGTGACAAAAAATCAAAGACTCTCTAGGTCGTGTGACAAAAAATGAATGACCTTCCTTTATCACCAAAAGTGCTCCAAGACCCCCAAGAACCTGCGAAAAAAAATCAAAGACCCTTTACATCGTGTGACAAAAAATCCTACATTCTCCAGATCGTGTGACAAAAAATCCTACAATCTCCAGATCGTGTGACAAGAAATCCTAGACTCTCTTGATCGTGTGACAAAAAATCCTAGACCCTCCAGATCGTGTGACGAAAAATCCTAGACCCTCTAGATCGTGTGACAAAGAATCCTAGACCCCTCTACATCGTGTGACAAAAAATCCTACATTCTCCAGATCGTGTTAGAATAAATCCTAGACCCCCTAGATCGTGTGACAAAAAATCAAATACCCTCTAGATGGTGTGACAAAGAATAAATGACTTTCCTTAAACACCAAAAGTGCTCCTAGACCCCCAAGAACCTGCGACCAAAAATCCTAGACCCTCTAGATCGTGTGACAAGAAATCAAAGACCCTGTAGATCGTGTGACAAAAAATCCTAGACCCTCTAGATCGTGTGACAAAAAATCCTAGACCCTCTACATCGTGTGACAAAAAATTTTAGACCCTCTACATCGTGTGACAAAAAATCCTACATTCTCCAGATCGTGTTACAAAAAATCCTAGACCCTCCAGATAGTGTGACAAAAAATCAAAGACCCTCTAGATCGTGTGACAAAAAATCAAAGACCCTGTAGGTCGTGTGACAAAAAATGAATGACCTCCTAAAACACTAAGAGTGCTCCAAGACCCCCTTGAACTTGTGACAAAAAACCCTAGACCCTCTACATAATGTGACAATAATCCTAGACCCTCTACGTCGTGTGACAAAAAATCAAAGACGCTCTACATCGTGTGACAAAAAATCAAAGACCCTCCAGATCGTGTGAGAAAAAATCACAGACCCTCCAGATCGTGTGACAAAAAATCGTAGCACCTCTAGATCGCGTGATGAAAAATCCTTGACCTTCTAGATCGTTTGACAAAAAATGAATGACCCTCCTAAAACACTAAAAGTGCTCCTAGGCTCCCTAGAACCTGTGACAAAAAATCTTAGACCCTCTAGATCGTGTGACAAAAAATCCTAGACTCTCTAGATCGAATGACAAAAAATCAAAGACCCTCAGGATCGTGTGACAAAACATAAATGACCCTCCTTAAACACCAAAAGTGCTACTAGACCGCCTAGAACTTGTGACAAAAAATCATAGATCCTCCAGATCGTGTGACAAAAAATCATAGATCCTCTAGATCGTGTGACAAAAAATCAAAGACCCTGTAGATCGTGTGACAAAAAATCAAAGACCCTCTAGATCGTGTGACAAAAAATCAAAGACCCTATAGATCGTGTGACAAAAAATCAAAGACCCTCTAGATCGTGTGACAAAAAATCAAAGACCCTAAAGATCGTGTGACAAAAAATCAAAGACCCTGTAGATCGTGTGAGAAAAAATCAAAGACCCCCAAGAACCTGCGACAAAAAATCCTAGACCCTCTTCATCGTGTGACAAAAAATCAAAGACCCTCTAGATCGTGTGACAAAAAATCAAAGACCCTCTAGATCGTGTGACAAAAAATCAAAGACTCTCTAGGTCGTGTGACAAAAAATGAATGACCTTCCTTAATCACCAAAAGTGCTCCAAGACCCCCAAGAACCTGCGAAAAAAAATCAAAGACCCTTTACATCGTGTGACAAAAAATCCTACATTCTCCAGATCGTGTGACAAAAAATCCTACAATCTCCAGATCGTGTGACAAGAAATCCTAGACTCTCTTGATCGTGTGACAAAAAATCCTAGACCCTCCAGATCGTGTGACGAAAAATCCTAGACCCTCTAGATCGTGTGACAAAAAATCCTAGACCCCTCTACATCGTGTGACAAAAAATCCTACATTCTCCAGATCGTGTTAGAAAAAATCCTAGACCCCCTAGATCGTGTGACAAAAAATCAAATACCCTCTAGATGGTGTGACAAAGAATAAATGACTTTCCTTAAACACCAAAAGTGCTCCTAGACCCCCAAGAACCTGCGACCAAAAATCCTAGACCCTCTAGATCGTGTGACAAGAAATCAAAGACCCTGTAGATCGTGTGACAAAAAATCCTAGACCCTCTACATCGTGTGACAAAAAATCCTAGACCCTCTACATCGTGTGACAAAAAATCCTAGACCCTCTACATCGTGTGACAAAAAATCCTACATTCTCCAGATCGTGTTACAAAAAATCCTAGACCCTCTAGATCGTGTGACAAAAAATCAAAGACCCTCTAGATCGTGTGACAAAAAATCAAAGACCCTGTAGGTCGTGTGACAAAAAATGAATGACCTCCTAAAACACTAAGAGTGCTCCAAGACCCCCTTGAACTTGTGACAAAAAACCCTAGACCCTCTACATAATGTGACAATAATCCTAGACCCTCTACGTCGTGTGACAAAAAATCAAAGACGCTCTACATCGTGTGACAAAAAATCAAAGACCCTCCAGATCGTGTGAGAAAAAATCACAGACCCTCCAGATCGTGTGACAAAAAATCGTAGCACCTCTAGATCGCGTGATGAAAAATCCTTGACCTTCTAGATCGTTTGACAAAAAATGAATGACCCTCCTAAAACACTAAAAGTGCTCCTAGGCTCCCTAGAACCTGTGACAAAAAATCTTAGACCCTCTAGATCGTGTGACAAAAAATCCTAGACTCTCTAGATCGAATGACAAAAAATCAAAGACCCTCAGGATCGTGTGACAAAACATAAATGACCCTCCTTAAACACCAAAAGTGCTACTAGACCGCCTAGAACTTGTGACAAAAAATCATAGATCCTCCAGATCGTGTGACAAAAAATCATAGATCCTCTAGATCGTGTGACAAAAAATCAAAGACCCTGTAGATCGTGTTGTTCTACGTTGAATTTCAATCGTACCGGATTGTGCTGTGTCGATGTGATAATGCGAGATAAGGAATGAAGTGACTACACCAATGGTTGGGATAATACTGATAGTATTTATTGATAAACATCACGTGACCCTGACGTCACTTCCGACTTCCCTCACGGGGTCCCAACCCACTTTCCTGGCTAGCAGGCAGTGCTGCCAACTGCTAGCTCTGCCACTCACAACATCTCCCCCTCTTCGGACGGGATGTGTAGGGTTATGTTGGTATTTTGTATGTAGAGGTTGGTAGCAAGGTAAATCATAAACAAACAAGTGAAAGTGTTTATTTTGCTATTGTACTTGAAGCCGAATGATATATTTACAAAAATCAAAACTAAAAAGGATCTCTTGGCTTCAGATTGATTTTTTAATTTAATTTAAACTCCGTCCTGAGCGGAGCGTCGAGCGTACGGCGGCAGAGCGCCCAGCTCGGAATCCAGAGCTTCCAGCCAGCGCTGCGAGCTCTTTGCTGCTGCGACTAGTCGAGCTTCTGCTTGTTGGACCTGAGGATACAACAGGAATGATTTGGGGGTTAGTTTCTGGCACGGGAGGAACAACAACATTTTGATCAGTCTGCACACTGTCAAGGATACTATCTAGATCCAGGTTTGAGTATCTAGAGTCAACTCTATCCGGTTTTGTGGATGAGTGTTTTAATTGAAACGTATTACGTCTCAGCTGTCCCCCATCCAACATTTGAACAATGTAGCTTCGGTCAGCTGCATGTTTCCTAACCACTTTTCCCTTTTTCCATTCCTTTTTCCTCCTAACCACAACCTCGTCCCCTTCCTCAAAGGTGACAGGCTTGCGGCGAGCATGTCTGTCATGCTGTACCCTGACACTATCTTGCAAGCGTTTCAATGTGGGTCTAACATCAATCACTTTAGGTTCCAGGACCCGTGGGAGAGCTGGAACACTAGAACGGCAGATCCTACTCATCAAGATCTGAGCTGGAGCAACGTTTGTACCAGAGAGAGGAGTGTTATTATACTCCAAGAGTGCCAGCTGGTAATTTTCACCAGTGTCCCTGCATTTTCCCACCAATTGCTTGGCAATGTGGACTCCCTTCTCTGACAAACCATTGCTGCGAGGATATTCAGGACTGCTGGTAACTATTTTGCTCCCAATAGACCGAGCAAACTCATGACACTCAGCTGAGTTCAGAGGATTATTGTCACCGAATATAACCTCAGGTATGCCATGGGTTGAGAATATGGAAAGCAGCGCTTTATTGACAGCCTGACTGCTCTTACTGGTCAGCTTTTTAATTTCTAAATATTTGGAAAGATAATCCTCAACCACTAAGTAGGATTGTCCCTGCGTTTCCATTATATCTATACCCACTTTCTGATACGGCAAATCAGGAATGGCATGAGGAATCAGGGGCTCTTTAAAATTAGCTGCACTGTGACGCTCACAGGCCCTGCATTCCCGTATCATTGTGGCAATGTCATTTGACATTCCAGGCCAGTAGACTGACTGACGAGCTTTTGACTTTGTTTTCTCTACTCCTAAATGAGCACCATGTAATTTTTGCAAAACATTTGGTCTCAGAGAAACCGGAATGACAATTCTGTCATTTAAAACAACAAAACCGTCCTCAGAAAACAAGTCATTTCTCATCTGCCAGTATTGTCTAGCCTCTAACAAAACTCTACTTCTGTCAGCAGGCCAACCTTCCTGGTAGTACTGCATTACTGCAGACAACCCAGCATCATTTGCAGTCTCCCTCTGGATATCACTCTTTATGTCAGGAGACATAGGAATATATTTTGTCACTTCATGGACCATTTCGACCATGTCGGGATCATCCTCAACAGGATCTTGAAGTGTTTGACGTGACAAGAGATCTGCAATGTGCATGAGTTTACCAGGAAGGTATTCAACCTTAGGTTGAATCTGCAACATTTTCAGGCGAAGTCTTTTCAGCCTGGAATTAGTTATTTTATGGATGGGCTTTTTGAAAATGGCCACCAGTGGCTGATGATCGGTATGAAATGTTACATCTGGCATACCCCAGATGAACTTTTCATACTTGGCAGCGGCATAAGCCAAGGCCAGCATCTCCTTTTCTATTTGAGCATAATTTTGCTCAGTAATAGTCAGCACTCTGGAGTCAAATGCTACTGGTTGTCCATTCTGTAACAGGCAACTGCCCAGCCCATACTGACTGGCATCAGCCTGAATGACAATAGGCTTTTTTGGATCGAACGTAGCCAATACTGGTGCTTTGGTAATACTTTCTTTTAGAGCCTGAAAAGCTCTAGCATGAATGGGCAACCACTGAAATTTTACAGACCCAGAAAGCAATTGATAGAGAGGGGCTGCAATAGTAGCCATTTGAGGAATATGTCTCCTCAAATAGTTAAACATACTCAGATAACTAAGCAGTTTCTTTTTACTATCAGGCTCAGATAATGCAGTTAGTGCCCTAACTCTCTCTGGATCTACTCTAATCCGGTTTTTTGACAAATACTGTCCCATAAATTTTACTTCTTTCTTTCTGTACTGCAATTTATCATTAAAGCGGATGTTTTCTTCCCCAGCCCTTTCCATGACTCTACTTAATATGGCATCATGTTCTGCCTCATCTTTCCCACCTACTATGAGATCATCAAAGTAGTACTCAGCGCCAGTTCCCTGAAATGCCTGTTCATTCAAGAACTGGAATATCTCAGGGGCACAGCTGATTCCAAAGGGCATTTTTAGAAATCGGTACAAGCCATGAGGAGTGGAAAACGTGCAGAGCAAACTGGATTCTTTATCTAATGTGGCATGCCAGAAGCCATCCCTAAGATCCAACACAGTAAAGACAGATTTGTCTTTCATTTTCCAAAGCAGCTCATCTGCAGTGGGAATAGCATACTTTTGCCTCACAATGGCTTTATTTAATGTTTCTGGATCTAGGCAAAGCCTCAGGTCCCCATTAGGCTTCTCTCTAATTACTAGATTGCTGACAAATTTGGGTATTACATCAGTTACTTTGGCAACAATGCCTCTACTTTCCAAATCATCAAGCTTTGCTTTTAATCTAGAAATTATAGAGAAGTGATACCGCCTTGGAGGGCACATACCAGGCTGGACTGACGGGTCTATATTTATTTTTACTATTTGTTTAAACTCACCAAGCCCTTCAAATAAGGGCTGGTAAAGTTTCATGAACTCCTCCCTACTTTCAGGCAGCATGGGTTTCTGAACCACCACCACAGAATAAACTGTTTTTATGGGGTGTTCTACCCTTCTGACCAGATTAAGGTCATGACATGCATCAATACCAAGTATTGGCCTGGGATCATTAGACGATATATAAAAGTCACAAGGGAGCATTGCACCATATTGAGTTTCAACCAGTAATTTTACAACCCCTTTAGGGGCAGTGATCACTCCACCGAATGATTTCAAAAGTGTGTCCGTAGACCTTACTTTGTAATTATTATTAATGTGGTTGAATACCTCTAATGGAATCACGTTCACCTCAGACCCCGTATCCAGTTTAAATTTTACTGCCCACTCTCTTTGAAGTTTTACAACCTCAGTATATTCCCTTTTTGGGTGTGCAGGTTCACCACAAGCAATTACTCCACCATTGTTAATAGTTAAAGAGTGTACATACCCCACCTTCTTTGGTGTCCAGGTTCCTTCCAGGAGACTGTCTTCGTCCATGGAGCTGTCCTCATGGGCTGCCTGTACCGTGTGGACATTCTTCATTTTGTCCGAAGGCTTCTTCTGTCCATCCTCCTGGGGTGGTTGGGTACACACCCGTGTCCAGTGGTGAAGGCCACCACAGTTGTGGCATGTGGCACCATGCGCTGGACACTTCGCTGCTGAGTGCCACTTCCCACACTTCCTACACTTGTACTTCGGCTGCTCCTGTGGGCCTTGGTTGGAGTGTCTACCTCCTCCCCTGCCTCTTTGGGCTCCACCCCTGCTGTAGGGACTGAACCTTCCTCGGGCTGGCCCACCTCTGCTGGCGCCCCTTTTGGGATACTTCCCAGTATTTGTGTGCCTCTGCACCGAGTCAACTTCCATTTCAGCATGGTCGCTGCTACTACCAGCCCTGGAGCTCGCCTCAACTGCCTTGTGCATATCGATGATTTCTTGCAGGCTGCAAGTTGACTTTGCACGGAGACTCTCTTTTAATTTTTTGTCATGTGTGCCCCATATGATTCTATCTTTCAGCATTGAGTCAGTGATTGGCCCGTACTCGCATTCCTTTACAAGGTTCCGGAGATCTGTGAGCCATGTGGCAAACGGCTCGTTAGCTTTTTGATTCCGAGAATTGAACTTCTCCCGGCACCCGATGACACACTTTTTCTCCTGAGCGTAAAGGTCAAATTCTGCGATTACTTTTGCGTAATCCAGGGAGTCGTCTTTTTCAATAACTGTTGCCCCGTCTTCGTCCTTTCCCATTGTTACGAGTTTATCCCTGAAACTGTTGTACACTTCTAGGGCTCCCTTTCCTGCCTCACCCATGAGGAGGGCACATCTTACTTTTGAGTCTGCTTTGTCTTGACCCAGGGCAAGAAGGAAAAATTCAAACTGCTGCTTGAATGTGCACCAGTTTTGCTGAATGTTTCCCGATTTTAGATTAACGGGGCCTGGACGACTTACCATGCCTATTTTGTCGGCCATGGCGAACAAAAGTAATACAAGTACCTCGTGGCTCCGGTCAAATGTCACCTCCCTTGCTTCACACCCACACACACTCACTGTCTTCTCCTTTCTTACGATTTTTCAGTGACGATGGCGATTAAAATTCTCACTTTTGTCAGATTTGTCCTTACGACTGCGCCATGTTCTACGTTGAATTTCAATCGTACCGGATTGTGCTGTGTCGATGTGATAATGCGAGATAAGGAATGAAGTGACTACACCAATGGTTGGGATAATACTGATAGTGTTTATTGATAAACATCACGTGACCCTGACGTCACTTCCGACTCCCTCACGGGGTACCAACCCACTTTCCTGGCTAGCAGGCAGTGCTGCCAACTGCTAGCTCTGCCACTCACAACACGTGTGACAAAAAATCAAAGACCCTCTAGATCGTGTGACAAAAAATCAAAGACCCTAAAGATCGTGTGACAAAAAATCAAAGACCCTGTAGATCGTGTGACAAAAAATCAAAGACCCCCAAGAACCTGCGACAAAAAATCCTAGACCCTCTACATCGTGTGACAAAAAATCAAAGACCCTCTACATCGTGTGACAAAAAATCAAAGACCCTCCAGATCGTGTGAGAAAAAATCAAAGACCCTCCAGATCGTGTGACAAAAAATCCTAGACCCTCTAGATCGCGTGATGAAAAATTCTTGACCTTCAAGATCGTGTGACAAAAAATGAATGACCCTCCTCAAACACCAAAAGTGCTCCTAGGCTCCCTAGAACCTGTGACAGAAAATCTTAGACCCTCTAGATCGTGTGACAAAAAAACCTAGACTCTCTACATCGTGTGACAAAAAATGAAAGACCCTCAGGATCGTGTGACAAAACATAAATGACCCTCCTTAAACACCAAAAAGGACACTAGACCCCCTAGAACTTGTGACAAAAAATCATAGATCCTCCAGATCGTGTGACAAAAAATCCTAGACCCTCTAGATCGTGTGACAAAAAATCAAAGACCCTGTAGATCGTGTGACAAAAAATCAAAGACCCTGTAGATCGTGTGACAAAAAATCCTAGACTCTCCAGATCGTGTGACGAAAAATCCTAGACCCTCTAGATCGTGTGACAAAAAATCCTAGACCCCTCTACATCGTGTGACAAAAAATCCTTGACCCTCTTGATCGTGTTACTTAAAATCCTAGACCCCCTAGATCGTGTGACAAAAAATCAAAGACCCTGTAGATCGTGTGACAAAAAATCAAACACTCTAGATCGGGTGACAAAAAATCAAAGACCCTCTAGATCGTGTGACAAAAAATCAAAGACCCTCTAGATCGTGTGACAAAAAATCAAAGACCCTCTAGATCGTGTGACAAAAAATCAAAGACCCTCTAGACATCGTGTGACAAAAAATCAAAGACCCTCTACATCGTGTGACAAAAAATCAAAGACCCTGGAGATCGTGTGACAAAAAATCAAATACATTCTAGATAGTGTGACAAAGAATAAATGACTTTCCTAAAACACCAAAAGTGCTCCTAGACCCCCAAGAACCTGCGACAAAAAATCAAAGACCCTATACATCGTGTGACAAAAAATCCTACATTCTCCAGATCGTGTGACAAAAAATCCTACAATCTCCAGATCGTGTGACAAGAAATCCTAGACTCTCTAGGTCGTGTGACAAAAAATCCTAGACCCTCCAGATCGTGTGACGAAAAATCCTAGACCCTCTAGATCGTGTGACAAAAAATCCTAGACCCCTCTACATCGTGTGACAAAAAATCCTACATTCTCCAGATCGTGTTAGAAAAAATCCTAGACCCCCTAGATCGTGTGACAAAAAATCAAATACCCTCTAGATGGTGTGACAAAGAATAAATGACTTTCCTTAAACACCAAAAGTGCTCCTAGACCCCCAAGAACCTGCGACCAAAAATCCTAGACCCTTTAGATCGTGTGACAAAAAATCAAAGACCCTGTAGATCGTGTGACAAAAAATCCTTGACCCTCTACATCGTGTGACAAAAAATCCTAGACCCTCTACATCGTGTGACAAAAAATCCTAGACCCTCTACATCGTGTGACAAAAAATCCTACATTCTCCAGATCGTGTTACAAAAAATCCTAGACCCTCTAGATCGTGTGACAAAAAATCAAAGACCCTCTAGATCGTGTGACAAAAAATCAAAGACCCTGTAGGTCGTGACAAAAAATGAATGACCTCCTAAAACACTAAGAGTGCTCCAAGACCCCCTTGAACTTGTGACAAAAAACCCTAGACCCTCTACATAATGTGACAATAATCCTAGACCCTCTACGTCGTGTGACAAAAAATCAAAGACGCTCTACATCGTGTGACAAAAAATCAAAGACCCTCCAGATCGTGTGAGAAAAAATCACAGACCCTCCAGATCGTGTGACAAAAAATCCTAGCACCTCTAGATCGCGTGATGAAAAATCCTTGACCTTCAAGATCGTCTGACAAAAAATAAATGACCCTCCTCAAACACGAAAAGTGCTCCTAGGCTTCCTTGAACCTGTGACAAAAAATCTTAGACCCTCTAGATCGTGTGACAAAAAATCCTAGACTCTCTAGATCGAATGACAAAAAATCAAAGACCCTCAGGATCGTGTGACAAAACATAAATGACCCTCCTTAAACACCAAAAGTGCTACTAGACCGCCTAGAACTTGTGACAAAAAATCATAGATCCTCCAGATCGTGTGACAAAAAATCATAGATCCTCTAGATCGTGTGACAAAAAATCAAAGACCCTGTAGATCGCGTGACAAAAAATCAAAGACCCTCTAGATCGTGTGACAAAAAATCAAAGACCCTATAGATCGTGTGACAAAAAATCAAAGACCCTGTAGATCGTGTGACAAAAAATCAAAGACCCCCAAGAACCTGCGACAAAAAATCCTAGACCCTCTACATCGTGTGACAAAAAATCAAAGACCCTCTACATCGTGTGACAAAAAATCAAAGACCCTCCAGATCGTGTGAGAAAAAATCAAAGACCCTCCAGATCGTGTGACAAAAAATCCTAGACCCTCTAGATCGCGTGATGAAAAATCCTTGACCTTCAAGATCGTGTGACAAAAAATGAATGACCCTCCTCAAACACCAAAAGTGCTCCTAGGCTCCCTAGAACCTGTGACAGAAAATCTTAGACCCTCTAGATCGTGTGACAAAAAAACCTAGACTCTCTACATCGTGTGACAAAAAATGAAAGACCCTCAGGATCGTGTGACAAAACATAAATGACCCTCCTTAAACACCAAAAAGGACACTAGACCCCCTAGAACTTGTGACAAAAAATCATAGATCCTCCAGATCGTGTGACAAAAAATCCTAGACCCTCTAGATCGTGTGACAAAAAATCAAAGACCCTCTAGATCGTGTGACAAAAAATCAAAGACCCTGTAGATCGTGTGACAAAAAATCCTAGACCCTCCATGTCGTGTGACGAAAAATCCTAGACCCTCTAGATCGTGTGACAAAAAATCCTAGACCCCTCTACATCGTGTGACAAAAAATCCTTGACCCTCTTGATCGTGTTACTTAAAATCCTAGACCCCCTAGATCGTGTGACAAAAAATCAAAGACCCTGTAGATCGTGTGACAAAAAATCAAACACTCTAGATCGGGTGACAAAAAATGAAAGACCCTCAGGATCGTGTGACAAAACATAAATGACCCTCCTTAAACACCAAAAAGGCTACTAGACCACCTAGAACTTGTGACAAAAAATCATAGATCCTCCAGATCGTGTGACAAAAAATCCTAGATCCTCTAGATCGTGTGACAAAAAATCAAAGACCCTCTAGATCGTGTGACAAAAAATCAAAGACCCTCAAGATCGTGTGACAAAAAATCAAAGACCCTCTAGATCCTGTGACAAAAAATCAAAGACCCTCTAGATCGTGTGACAAAAAATCAAAGACCCTATAGATCGTGTGACAAAAAATCAAAGACCTTCTAGATAGTGTGACAAAGAATAAATGACTTTCCTAAAACACTAAAAGTGCTTCTAGACCCCCAAGAACCTGCGACAAAAAATCCTAGACCCTCTACATCGTGTGACAAAAAATCCTAGACCCTCTAGATCGTGTGACAAAAAATCCTAGACCCTCTAGATCGTGTGACAAAAAATCAAAGACCCTCTAGATCGTGTGACAAAAAATCAAAGACCCTCTAGATCGTGTGACAAAAAATCAAAGGCCCCCTAGATCGTGTGACAAAAAATGAATGACCTTCCTTAAACACCAAAAGTGCTCCAAGACCCCCAAGAACCTGCGACAAAAAATCAAAGACCCTCTACATCGTGTGAAAAAAATCCCAGACCCTCTACATCGTGTGACAAAAAATCCTACATTCTCCAGATCGTGTGAGGAAAAATCCTAGACCCTCTAGATCGTGTGACAAAAAATCCTAGACCCTCTAGATGGTGTGACAAAAAGGCAAAGATCCTGTAGATCGTGTGACAAAAAATCCTAGACCCTCCAGATTGTGTGACGAAAAATCCTAGACCCTCTAGATCGTGTGACAAAAAATCCTAGACCCCTCTACATCGTGTGACAAAAAATCCTACTTTCTCCAGATCGTGTTACAAAAAATCCTAGACCCCCTAGATCGTGTGACAAAAAATCAAATACCTTCTAGATGGTGTGACAAAGAATGAATGACTTTCCTTAAACACTAAAAGTGCTCCTAGACCCCCAAGAACCTGCGACAAAAAATTCTAGACCCTCTAGATCTTGTGACAAAAAATCCTAGACCCTCTACATCGTGTGACAAAAAATCCTAGACCCTCTACATCGTTTGACAAAAAATCCTTTATTCTCCAGATCGTGCTACATAAAATCCTAGACCCTCTAGATCGTGTGACAAAAAATCAAAGACCCTGTAAGTCGTGTGACAAAAAATGAATGACCTCCTCAAACACTAAGAGTGCTCCAAGACCCCCTTGAACTTGTGACAAAAAATCATAGATCCTCTAGATCGTGTGCCAAAAAGTCCTAGACCTTCTAGATCGTGTGACAAAAAATCAAAGACCCTGTAGATCGTGTGACAAAAAATCAAAGACCCTCCAGATCGTGTGACGAAAAATCCTAGACCCTCTAGATCGTGTGACAAAAAATCAAAGACCCTGTAGATCGTGTGACAAAAAATCAAAGACCCTCTAGATAGTGTGACAAAGAATGAATGACTTTCCTAAAACACTAAAAGTGCTCCTAGACCCCCAAGAACCTGCGACAAAAAATCCTAGACCCTCTAGATCGTGTGACAAAAAATCCTAGACCCTCTAGATCGTGTGACAAAAAATCCTAGACCCTCTAGATCGTGTGACAAAAAATCAAAGACCCTCTAGATCGTGTGACAAAAAATCAAAGACCCTCTAGATCGTGTGACAAAAAATCAAAGACCTTTTAGATCGTGTGACAAAAAATCAAAGACTCTCTAGGTCGTGTGACAAAAAGTAAATGACCTTCCTTAAACACCAAAAGTGCTCCAAGACCCCCAAGAACCTGCGACAAAAAATCAAAGACCCTCTACATCGTGTGACAAAAAATCCTACATTCTCCAGATCGTGTGACAAAAAATCCTACATTCTCCAGATCGTGTGACAAGAAATCCTAGACTCTCAAGATCGTGTGACAAAATATCCTTGACCCTCTAGATGGTGTGACAAAAAATCAAAGACCCTGTAGATCGTGTGACAAAAAATCAAAGACCCTGTAGATCGTGTGACAAAAAAATCAAAGACCCTCTAGATCGTGTGACAAAAAATCAAAGACCCTGTAGATCGTGTGACAAAAAATCAAAGACCCCCAAGAACCTGCGACAAAAAATCCTAGACCCTCTTCATCGTGTGACAAAAAATCCTAGACCCTGTAGATCGTGACAAAAAATCAAAGACCCTGTAGATCGTGTGACAAAAAATCAAAGACCCTCTAGATAGTGTGACAAAGAATGAATTACTTTCCTTAAACACCAAAAGTGCTCCTAGACCCCCAAGAACCTGCGACAAAAAATCCTAGACCCTCTACATCGTGTGACAAAAAATCCTAGACCCTCTAGATCGTGTGACAAAAAATCCTAGACCCTCTAGATCGTGTGACAAAAAATCCTAGACCCTCTAGATCGTGTGACAAAAATCAAAGACCCTGTAGATCGTGTGACAAAAAATCAAAGACTCTCTAGGTCGTGTGACAAAAATGAATGACCTTCCTTAAACACCAAAAGTGCTCCAAGACCCCCAAGAACCTGCGACAAAAAATCAAAGACCCTTTACATCGTGTGACAAAAAATCCTACATTCTCCAGATCGTGTGACAAAAAATCCTACATTCTCCAGATCGTGTGACAAGAAATCCTAGACTCTCTAGATCGTGTGACAAAAAATCCTGGACTCTCTAGATGGTGTGACAAAAAATCAAAGACCCTGTAGATCGTGTGACAAAAAACCCTACACCCTTCAGATCGTGTGACAAAAAATCCTAGACCCTCTAGATCGTGTGACAAAAAATCCTAGACCCCTCTACATCGTGTGACAAAAAATCCTTCATTCTCCAGATCGTGTTAGAAAAAATCCTAAACCCCTAGATCGTGTGACAAAAAATCAAATACCCTCTAGATGGTGTGACAAAGAATGAATGACTTTCCTTAAACACCAAAAGTGCTCCTAGAGCCCCAAGAACCTGCGACCAAAAATCCTAGACCCTCTAGATCGTGTGACAAGAAATCAAAGACCCTGTAGATCGTCTGACAAAAAATCCTAGACCCTCTAGATCGTGTGACAAAAAATCCAAGACCCTCTACATCGTGTGACAAAAAATCCTAGACCCTCTACATCGTGTGACAAAAAATTCTACATTCTCCAGTTCGTGTTACAAAAAATCCTAGACCCTCTAGATCGTGTGACAAAAAATCAAAGACCCTCTAGATCGTGTGACAAAAAATCAAAGACCCTGTAGGTCGTGTGACAAAAAATGAATGACCTCCTAAAACACTAAGAGTGCTCCAAGACCCCCTTGAACTTGTGACAAAAAACCCTAGACCCTCTACATAATGTGACAATAATCCTAGACCTTCTACGTCGTGTGACAAAAAATCAAAGACGCTCTACATCGTGTGACAAAAAATCAAAGACCCTCCAGATCGTGTGAGAAAAAATCACAGACCCTCCAGATCGTGTGACACAAAATCCTAGCACCTCTAGATCGCGTGATGAAAAATCCTTGACCTTCAAGATCGTGTGACAAAAAATAAATGACCCTCCTCAAACACGAAAAGTGCTCCTAGGCTTCCTTGAACCTGTGACAAAAAATTTAGACCCTCTAGATCGTGTGACAAAAAATCCTAGACTCTCTAGATCGAATGACAAAAAATCAAAGACCCTCAGGATCGTGTGACAAAACATAAATGACCCTCCTTAAACACCAAAAGTGCTACTAGACCGCCTAGAACTTGTGACAAAAAATCATAGATCCTCCAGATCGTGTGACAAAAAATCATAGATCCTCTAGATCGTGTGACAAAAAATCAAAGACCCTGTAGATCGTGTGACAAAAAATCAAAGACCCTCTAGATCGTGTGACAAAAAATCAAAGACCCTATAGATTGTGTGACAAAAAATCAAAGACCCTGTAGATCGTGTGACAAAAAATCAAAGACCCTCTAGATCGTGTGACAAAAAATCAAAGACCCTGTAGATCGTGTGACAAAAAATCAAAGACCCTCTAGATCGTGTGACAAAAAATCAAAGACCCTCTAGATCGTGTGACAAAAAATCAAAGACCCTGTAGATCGTGTGACAAAAAATCCTAGACCCTCCAGATCGTGTGACGAAAAATCCTAGACCCTCTAGATCGTGTGACAAAAAATCCTAGACCCCTCTACATCGTGTGACAAAAAATCCTAGACCCTCTAGATCGTGTTACTAAAAATCCTAGACCCCCTAGATCGTGTGACAAAAAATCAAAGACCCTGTTGATCGTGTTACAAAAAATCAAACACTCTAGATCGGGTGACAAAAAATCAAAGACCCTCTAGATCGTGTGACAAAAAATCAAATACCCTCTAGATAGTGTGACAAAAAATGAATGACTTTCCTTAAACACCAAAAGTGCTCCTAGACCCCCTAGAACCTGTGACAAAAAATCCTAGACCTTCTACATCGTGTGACAAAAAATCAAAGACCCTCCAGATCGTGTGAAAAAAAAATCAAAGACCCTCTAGATCGTGTGACAAAAAATCCTAGACCCTCTAGATCGTGTGACAAAAAATCCTAGCACCTCTAGATCGCGTGATAACAAATCCTTGACCTTCAAGATCGTGTGACAAAAAATGAATGACCCTCGTCAAACACCAAAAGTGCTCCTAGGCTCCCTAGAACCTGTGACAAAAAATCTTAGACCCTCTAGATCGTGTGACAAAAAAACCTAGACTCTCTACATCGTGTGACAAAAAATCAAAGACCCTCTAGATCGTGTGACAAAAAATCAAAGACCCTCTAGATCGTGTGACCAAAAATCCTAGACCCTCTAGATCGTGTGACAAAAAATCAAAGACCCTGTAGATCGTGTGACAAAAAATCAAAGACCCTGTAGATCGTGTGACAAAAAATCAAAGACCCCCAAGAATCTGCGACAAAAAATCCTAGACCCTCTTCATCGTGTGACAAAAAATCCTAGACCCTGTAGATCGTGTGACAAAAAATCCTAGACCCTCTAGATCGTGTGACAAAAAATCAAAGACCCTCTAGATCGTGTGACAAAAAATCAAAGACCCTCCAGATCGTGTGACGAAAAATCCTAGACCCTCTAGATCGTGTGACAAAAAATCAAAGACCCTGTAGATCGTGTGACAAAAAATCAAAGACCCTCTAGATAGTGTGACAAAGAATGAATTACTTTCCTAAAACACTAAAAGTGCTCCTAGACCCCCAAGAACCTGCGACAAAAAATCCTAAACCCTCTACATCGTGTGACAAAAAATCCTAGACCCTCTAGATCGTGTGACAAAAAATCCTAGACCCTCTAGATCGTGTGACAAAAAATCCTAGACCCCCAAGAACCTGCGACAAAAAATCAAAGACCCTTTACATCGTGTGACAAAAAATCCTACATTCTCCAGATCGTGTGACAAAAAATCCTACATTCTCCAGATCGTGTGACAAGAAATCCTAGACTCTCTAGATCGTGTGACAAAAAATCCTTGACCCTCTAGATGGTGTGACAAAAAATCAAAGACCCTGTAGATCGTGTGACAAAAAACCCTAGACCCTCAAAATCGTGTGACGAAAAATCCTAGACCCTCTAGATCGTGTGACAAAGAATCCTAGACCCCTCTACATCGTGTGACAAAAAATCCTACATTCTCCAGATCGTGTTAGATTAAATCCTAGACCCCCTAGATCGTGTGTCAAAAAATCAAATACCCTCTAGATGGTGTGACAAAGAATAAATGACTTTCCTTAAACACCAAAAGTGCTCCTAGACCCCCAAGAACCTGCGACCAAAAATCCTAGACCCTCTAGATCGTGTGACAAGAAATCAAAGACCCTGTAGATCGTGTGACAAAAAATCCTAGACCCTCTAGATCGTGTGACAAAAAATCCAAGACCCTCTTCATCGTGTGACAAAAAATCCTAGACCCTCTACATCGTGTGACAAAAAATCCTAGACCCTCTACATCGTGTGACAAAAAATTCTACATTCTCCAGTTCGTGTTACAAAAAATCCTAGACCCTCTAGATCGTGTGACAAAAAATCAAAGACCCTCTAGATCGTGTGACAAAAAATCAAAGACCCTGTAGGTCGTGTGACAAAAAATGAATGACCTCCTAAAACACTAAGAGTGCTCCAAGACCCCCTTGAACTTGTGACAAAAAACCCTAGACCCTCTACATAATGTGACAATAATCCTAGACCTTCTACGTCGTGTGACAAAAAATCAAAGACGCTCTACATCGTGTGACAAAAAATCAAAGACCCTCCAGATCGTGTGAGAAAAAATCACAGACCCTCCAGATCGTGTGACACAAAATCCTAGCACCTCTAGATCGCGTGATGAAAAATCCTTGACCTTCAAGATCGTGTGACAAAAAATAAATGACCCTCCTCAAACACAAAAAGTGCTCCTAGGCTTCCTTGAACCTGTGACAAAAAATTTAGACCCTCTAGATCGTGTGACAAAAAATCCTAGACTCTCTAGATCGAATGACAAAAAATCAAAGACCCTCAGGATCGTGTGACAAAACATAAATGACCCTCCTTAAACACCAAAAGTGCTACTAGACCGCCTAGAACTTGTGACAAAAAATCATAGATCCTCCAGATCGTGTGACAAAAAATCATAGATCCTCTAGATCGTGTGACAAAAAATCAAAGACCCTGTAGATCGTGTGACAAAAAATCAAAGACCCTCTAGATCGTGTGACAAAAAATCAAAGACCCTATAGATTGTGTGACAAAAAATCAAAGACCCTGTAGATCGTGTGACAAAAAATCAAAGACCCTCTAGATCGTGTGACAAAAAATCAAAGACCCTGTAGATCGTGTGACAAAAAATCAAAGACCCTCTAGATCGTGTGACAAAAAATCAAAGACCCTCTAGATCGTGTGACAAAAAATCAAAGACCCTGTAGATCGTGTGACAAAAAATCCTAGACCCTCCAGATCGTGTGACGAAAAATCCTAGACCCGCTAGATCGTGTGACAAAAAATCCTAGACCCCTCTACATCGTGTGACAAAAAATCCTAGACCCTCTAGATCGTGTTACTAAAAATCCTAGACCCCTAGATCGTGTGACAAAAAATCAAAGACCCTGTTGATCGTGTTACAAAAAATCAAACACTCTAGATCGGGTGACAAAAAATCAAAGACCCTCTAGATCGTGTGACAAAAAATCAAATACCCTCTAGATAGTGTGACAAAAAATGAATGACTTTCCTTAAACACCAAAAGTGCTCCTAGACCCCCTAGAACCTGTGACAAAAAATCCTAGACCTTCTACATCGTGTGACAAAAAATCAAAGACCCTCCAGATCGTGTGAAAAAAAAATCAAAGACCCTCCAGATCGTGTGACAAAAAATCCTAGACCCTCTAGATCGTGTGACAAAAAATCCTAGCACCTCTAGATCGCGTTATGAAAAATCCTTGACCTTCAAGATCGTGTGACAAAAAATGAATGACCCTCGTCAAACACCAAAAGTGCTCCTAGGCTCCCTAGAACCTGTGACAAAAAATCTTAGACCCTCTAGATCGTGTGACAAAAAAACCTAGACTCTCTACATCGTGTGACAAAAAATGAAAGACCCTCAGGATCGTGTGACAAAACATAAATGACCCTCCTTAAACACCAAAAAGGACACTAGACCCCCTAGAACTTGTGACAAAAAATCATAGATCCTCCAGATCGTGTGACAAAAAATCCTAGACGCTCTAGATCGTGTGACAAAAAATCAAAGACCCTGTAGATCGTGTGACAAAAAATCAAAGACCCTGTAGATCGTGTGACAAAAAATACTAGACCCTCCAGATCGTGTGAAGAAAAATCCTAGACCCTCTAGATCGTGTGACAAAAAATCCTAGACCCTCTACATCGTGTGACAAAAAATCCTAGACCCTCTGGATCGTGTTACTTAAAATCCTAGACCCCCTAGATCGTGTGAAAAAAAATCAAAGACCCTGTAGATCGTGTGACAAAAAATCAAACACTCTAGATCGGGTGACAAAAAATGAAAGACCCTCAGGATCGTGTGACAAAACATAAATGACCCTCCTTAAACACCAAAAAGGCTACTAGACCACCTAGAACTTGTGACAAAAAATCATAGATCCTCCAGATCGTGTGACAAAAAATCCTAGATCCTCTAGATCGTGTGACAAAAAATCAAAGACCCTCTAGATCGTGTGACAAAAAATCAAAGACCCTCTAGATCGTGTGACAAAAAATCCTAGACCCTCTAGATCGTGTGACAAAAAATCAAAGACCCTCTAGATCGTGTGACAAAAAATCAAAGACCCTCTAGATCGTGTGACAAAAAATCAAAGACCCTCTAGATCGTGTGACAAAAAATGAATGACCCTCCTTAAACACCAAAAGTGCTCCAAGACCCCCAAGAACCTGCGACAAAAAATCAAAGACCCTCTACATCGTGTGAAAAAAATCCCAGACCCTCTACATCGTGTGACAAAAAATCCTACATTCTCCAGATCGTGTGACAAAAAATCCTAGACCCTCTAGATCGTGTGACAAAAAATCCTAGACCCTCTAGATGGTGTGACAAAAAATCAAAGACCCCTCTACATCGTGTGACAAAAAATCCTAGAATCTCCAGATTGTGTGACGAAAAATCCTAGACCCTCTAGATGGTGTGACAAAAAATCAAAGACCCCTCTACATCGTGTGACAAAAAATCCTACTTTCTCCAGATCGTGTTACAAAAAATCCTAGACCCCCTAGATCGTGTGACAAAAAATCAAATACCTTCTAGATGGTGTGACAAAGAATGAATGACTTTCCTTAAACACTAAAAGTGCTCCTAGACCCCCAAGAACCTGCGACAAAAAATCCTAGACCCTCTAAATCGTGTGACAAAAAATCAAATACCTTCTAGATGGTGTGACAAAAAATCCTAGACCCTGTAGATCTTGTGACAAAAAATCCTAGACCCTCTACATCGTGTGACAAAAAATCCTAGACTCTCTACATCGTTTGACAAAAAAATCCTAGACCTTTTACATCGTGTGACAAAAAATCTTACATTCTCTGGATCGTGTTATAAAAAATCCTAGACCCTCTAGCTTGTGTGACAAAAAATCCTAGACCCTCTAGATCGTGTGACAAAGAATCAAAGACCCTCTAGATTGTGTGACAAAAAATCAAAGACCCTCTAGATCGTGTGACAAAAAATTAAAGACCCTGTAGGTCGTGTGACAAAAAATGAATGACCTCCTAAAACACTAAGAGTGCTCCAAGACCCCCTTGAACTTGTGACAAAAAATCCTAGATCCTCCAGATCGTGTGACAAAAAATCCTAGACCCTCTACATCGTGTGACAAAAAATCAAAGACCCTCTAGATCGTGTGACAAAAAATCAAAGACCCTCTAGATCGTGTGACAAAAAATCAAAGACCCTCTAGATCGTGTGACAAAAAATCCTAGACCCTCTAGATCGTGTGACAAAAAATCAAAGACCCTCTAGATCGTGTGACAAAAAATCAAAGACCCTCTAGATCGTGTGACAAAAAATGAATGACCTTCCTTAAACACCAAATGTGCTCCAAGACCCCCAAGAACCTGCGACAAAAAATCAAAGACCCTCTACATCGTGTGAAAAAAATCCCAGACCCTCTACATCGTGTGACAAAAAAATCCTACATTCTCCAGATCGTGTGACAAAAAATCCTAGACCCTCTAGATCGTGTGCCAAAAATTCTAGACCCTCTAGATGGTGTGACAAAAAATCAAAGACCCTGTAGATCGTGTGACAAAAAGTCCTAGAATCTCCAGATTGTGTGACGAAAAATCCTAGACCGTCTAGATCGTGTGACAAAAAATCCTAGACCCCTCTACATCGTGTGACAAAAAATCCTACTTTCTCCAGATCGTGTTACAAAAAAATCCTAGACCCCCTAGATCGTGTGACAAAAAATCAAATACCCTCTAGATGGTGTGACAAAGAATGAATGACTTTCCTTAAACACTAAAAGTGCTCCTAGACCCCCAAGAACCTGCGACAAAAAATCCTAGACCCTCTAAATCGTGTGACAAAAAATCAAAGACCCTGTAGATTGTGTGACAAAAAATCCTAGACCCTGTAGATCTTGTGACAAAAAATCCTAGACCCTCTACATCGTGTGACAAAAAATCCTAGACTCTCTACATCGTTTGACAAAAAAAATCCTAGACCTTTTACATCGTGTGACAAAAAATCTTACATTCTCTGGATCGTGTTACAAAAAATCCTAGACCCTCTAGCTCGTGTGCCAAATAATCCTAGACCCTCTAGATCGTGTGACAAAGAATCAAAGACCCTCTAGATTGTGTGACAAAAAATCAAAGACCCTCTAGATCGTGTGACAAAAAATTAAAGACCCTCTAGATCGTGTGACAAAAAATGAATGACCTCCTAAAACACTAAGAGTGCTCCAAGACCCCCTTGAACTTGTGACAAAAAATCCTAGATCCTCCAGATCGTGTGACAAAAAATCCTAGACCCTCTACATCGTGTGACAAAAAATCCTAGATCCTCTACATCGTGTGACAAAAAATCCTAGACCCTCTAGATCGTGTGACAAAAAATCCTAGACCCTCTAGATCGTGTGACAAAAAAATCAAAGACCCTCTAGATCGTGTGACAAAAAATCAAAGACCCTGTAGATCGGTTTCCCAGGATCAAGATCCTTTAAATTTCACGATTTGATTTGCAAGATAATCATTTGATGTAAAAGCAACCATTACTTTTTTTCTAGACAGTTTTACATCACATTTCAGCTTCAAAAAAAAAAAAGGCTGCTGAAAAGACATTATGGTAAAAAAACGTGAAAAAAAACGTTTAAAAAAAAAGAGAACGGTTAAAAACATTTTTGCCACATTGCATTTGTAATCTGACTGATGTGTGTAATATTCAAACTTGCGATCGCAAAGGTGTACGACAATATATTAAAGTTTCTTGAGAAGCGCTCCGTTTGATTGAAAAACATCGCTGGTGATCACTTTGGTTGTAACGTTTCACGCAAAATGATCGTTTGGCTTCGTTCCAAACAAAAATAGAGCGTCTGCACAGCCCTAAGGGAAATCCGCGCTGACCCAGCACCTCCGGTATGCAGCATCAATACCCCACAGTGGCTTTTCGGATTATCTAGGCTGTTTAGGATTTGTTGTCACGCGATCTGGACGGTGTTTGATTTCTTGTCACGATCTAGAATGTCCAAGATTTTTTGTCACACGATCGAGAGGGTCTTTGATTTTTTGTCACACGATCTGGAGGGTCTTTGATTTTTTGCCACACGATCTAGAGGGTCTATGATTTTTTGTCAATCGATCTAGGGGGTCTAGGATTTTTTGTCACACGATCTAGAGGGTCTTTGATTCTTGTCACACGATCTACAGGGTCTTTGATTTTTTGTCACACGATCTAGAGGGTCTAGGATGTTTTGTCACAGGTTCTAGGGGGTCTAAGAGCACTTTTGGTGTTTCAGGAGGGTCATTTATGTTTTGTCACACGATCTAGAGGGTCTAAGATTTTTTGTCACACGATTAGAGAGGGTCTAGGATTTTTGTCACACGATCTGGAGGGTCATTTTTTATCACACGATCTGGAGGGTCTAGGATTTTTTTTTTGTCACACGATCTAGAGGGTTTAGGATTTTTTATCATACGTTCTAGAGGGTGTAATATTTTTTGTCACAGGTTCTAGGGGGTCTAGGAGCACTTTTTGAGCCCGAGCGGAGCGAGGTGCTCTCTGCATCGACTATTCTACTTTTTTTATTGTCCTCACAGCAAGTGTTACTGTTTATATTCATTTGGGTTATTTCGCCTACCGCTAGATGGCACCACAAGAATGGGCGGAGCTATGCTGCGATTCTGCCAACTTTAGAAATTTATATTAAGTTCAAAAATATTTTATACTGTTGTTCCCACATTATACTTTTCACCTTCCTTATCATAGAATATAATTGAACCTGTGGCAACTGCTGCACCATGTCCATCTCACACCATCTCAACATTGCTACTTTTTATTTCAAAATGACGCATTGGCATCGCACGTATGGGGCGGAGAACCTAACACGATTGTACCAATATACTTTTAAAAAGAATTCCAGTTTATTTAGCAGAAGCAGACTTAACCAACCTTCTATACTCAAGAATTAGGTGTGTGATCGCCTCATTTCCGATTAGTTTAAGAACCGTCCCTGGTTCAACGAGGAAGCCTATTATCGCCAACTTGGCTGCATATTCGAATCGCTCTGCGCTTTGGTTGGCGCACCGCACCCCGGCGGTGGCTTGTGATGGTCGGCCACACGAAACCTCGTCAACAATGTCGGTTTGGCCGCGCGGTGTGATGGACTGGTCCAGCGTGCGGCGGGTCACCGGTTCGAATGATAGACCTTTCCGTTTTTCTTCTATTTTTTCTAAACTTAAATTGCCAAGCTTAGAGAAACAATTTATTATCAACCCTTATCGTCCGGTTAACGAGGGCGACTCAGTGCTGTAAGCGCTAGAATTTTTGTGTTTAAGGAGGGTCATTTTTGTTTTGTCACACGATCTGGAGGGTCTTTGATTTTTTGTCACACGATCTAGAGGGTCTAGGTTTTTTGTCACGATGTAGAGGGTCTGGGATTTTTTGTCAAACGATCTTGAGGGTCTTTGATTTCTTGTCACACGATCTAGAGGGTCTAGGTTTTATTGTCACACGATCTAGAGGGTCTTTGATTTTTGGCACACGATCTAGAGGGTCCAGGATTTTTTGTCACACGATCTGGAGGGTCTAGGATTTTTTGTCACAAGTTCAAGGGGTCTAGGAGTACTTTTGGTGTTTTAGGAGGGTCATTTATTTTTTTGTCTCACGATCAAGAGGGTCTGGGATTTTTTGTCACACGATCTAGAGGGTCAAGGATTTTTTGTCACACGATCTAAAGGGTCTAGGATTTTTTTGTCACATGCTCTTGGGGGTCTAGGAGCACTTTTGGTGTTTAAGGAGAGTCATTTACGTTTTGTCGCACGATCTAGAGGGTCTAGGAATTTTTGTCACAGGTTCTAGGGGTCTAGGAGCACTTTTGGTGTTTTAGGAGGGTCATTTATGTTTTGTCACACAATCTAGAGGGTCTAGGATTTTTTGTCACACGATCTGGAGGGTCTTTGATTTTTTGTCACACGATCTAGAGGGTCTAGGATTTTTTGTCACACGATCTGGAGAGCCTAGGATTGTTTGTCACACGATGTACAGGGTCTAAGATTTTTTGTCACACGATCTGGAGAATGTAGGATTTTTTGTCACACGATCTAGAGGGTCTAGGTTTTTTTGTCACACGATCTAGAGAGTCTTTGATTTTTGGCACACGATCTATAGGGTCTAGGATTGTTTGTCACGATTTGGAAAGTTAAGGATTTTTTGTCACAAGGTCTAGGGGGTCTAGGAGTACTTTTGGTGTTTTAGGAGGGTCATTTATTTTTTGTCACACGATCTAGAGGGTCTACGATTTTTTGTCACGCGATCTAGAGGGTCTAGGATTTTTTGTCACAGGCTCTAGGGGGTCTAGGAGCCCTTTTTGTGTTTTAGGAGGGTCATTTATGTTTTGTCACACAATCTAGAGGGTCTAGGATTTTTTGTCACACGATCTGGAGGGTCTTTGATTTTTTATCACACGATCTGGAGGGTCTAGGATTTTTTGTCACACGACCTAGAGGGTTTAGGATTTTTTATCATACGATCTAGAGGGTGTAAGATTTTTTGTCACAGGTTCTAGGGGGTCTAGGAGCACTTTTTGAGCCCGAGCGGAGCGAGGTGCTCTCTGCATCGACTATTCTACTTTTTTTATTGTCCTCACAGCAAGTGTTACTGTTTATATTCATTTGGGTTATTTCGCCTACCGCTAGATGGCACCACAAGAATGGGCGGAGCTATGCTGCGATTCTGCCAACTTTAGAAATTTATATTAAGTTCAAAAATATTTTATACTGTTGTTCCCACATTATACTTTTCACCTTCCTTATCATAGAATATAATTGAACCTGTGGCAACTGCTGCACCATGTCCATCTCACACCATCTCAACATTGCTACTTTTTATTTCAAAATGACGCATTGGCATCGCACGTATGGGGCGGAGAACCTAACACGATTGTACCAATATACTTTTAAAAAGAATTCCAGTTTATTTAGCAGAAGCAGACTTAACCAACCTTCTATACTCAAGAATTAGGTGTGTGATCGCCTCATTTCCGATTAGTTTAAGAACCGTCCCTGGTTCAACGAGGAAGCCTATTATCGCCAACTTGGCTGCATATTCGAATCGCTCTGCGCTTTGGTTGGCGCACCGCACCCCGGCGGTGGCTTGTGATGGTCGGCCACACGAAACCTCGTCAACAATGTCGGTTTGGCCGCGCGGTGTGATGGACTGGTCCAGCGTGCGGCGGGTCACCGGTTCGAATGATAGACCTTTCCGTTTTTCTTCTATTTTTTCTAAACTTAAATTGCCAAGCTTAGAGAAACAATTTATTATCAACCCTTATCGTCCGGTTAACGAGGGCGACTCAGTGCTGTAAGCGCTAGAATTTTTGTGTTTAAGGAGGGTCATTTTTGTTTTGTCACACGATCTGGAGGGTCTTTGATTTTTTGTCACACGATCTAGAGGGTCTAGGTTTTTTGTCACGATGTAGAGGGTCTGGGATTTTTTGTCACACGATCTTGAGGGTCTAGGATTTTTTGTCACACGATCTAGAGGGTCTAGGTTTTATTGTCACAGGATCTAGAGGAGTCTAGGAGCACTTTTGGTGTTTTAGGAGGGTCATTCATTTTTTGTCACACGATCTACAGGGTCTTTGATTTTTTGTCACACGATCTAGGAGGGTCTTTGATTTTTTGTCACACGATCTAGAGGGTTTAGGATTTTTTGTCACACGATCTAGGGGGTCTAGGAATTTTTTGTCACACGATCTGGAGGGTCTTTGATTTTTTGTCACATGATGTAGAGGGTCTAGGATTTTTTGTCACAGGTTCTAGGGGGTCTAGGAGCACTTTTGGTGTTTAAGGAGGGTCATTTATGTTTTGTCACACGATCTAGAGGGTCTTTATATTTTGTCACACGATCTAGAGGGTCTTTGATTTTTTGTCACACGATCTACAGGGTCTTTGATTTTTTGTCACACGATCTAGAGGGTCTAGGATTTTTTGTCACACGATCTGGAGGATCTATAATTTTTTGGTCACAAGTTCTAGGGGGTCTAGGAGCACTTTTGGTGTTTAAATAGGGTTATTTATATTTTTTTGTCACACGATCGTGAGAGGGTCTTTGATTTTTTGTCACACGATCTAAAGAGTCTAGGATTTTTCGTCACACGATCTAGAGGGTCTAAGATTTTTTGTCACAGGTCTAGGGAGCCTAGGAGCACTTTTGGTGTTTTAGGAGGGTCATTCATTTTTTGTCAAACGATCTAGAAGGTCAAGGATTTTTTGTCACGCGATCTAGAGGTGCTAGGATTTTTGTCACACAATCTAGAGGGTCTCGGATTTTTTTGTCACACGATCTGGAGGGTCTTTGATTTTTTGTCACACGATCTTGAGGGTGTCTAGGATTTTTTGTCACATGATGTAGAGGGTCTAGGATTTTTTGTCACAGGTTCTAGGGGTCTAGGAGCACTTTTGGTGTTTTAGGAGGGTCATTTATGTTTTGTCACACGATCTAGAGGGTCTTTGATTTTTAGTCACACGATCTAGAGAGTCTAGGATTTTTTGTCACACGATCTAGAGGGTCTAAGATTTTTTGTCACAGGTTCTAGGGGTCTAGGAGCACTTTTGGTGTTTGAGAAGGGTCATTCATTTTTTGTCACACGATCTACAGGTCTTTGATTTTTTGTCACACGATCTACAGGGTCTTTGATTTTTTGTCACACGATCTAGAGGGTCTAAGGGTTTTTTGTCACACGATCTAGGGGGTCTAGAATTTTTTGTCACACGATCTAGGAGGGTCTAGGATTTTTTTGTCACACGATCTGGAGGGTCTTTGATTTTTTGTCACACGATCTAGAGGGTCTAGAATTTTTTGTCACACGATGTAGAGGGTTTAGTCACACGATCTAGAGGGTCTAGGATTTTTTGTCACAGGTTCTAGGGGGTCTAGGAGCACTTTTTGTTTATTGAGGGTCTCTTATGTTTTGTCACAGGATCTAGAGGGTCTTTGATTTTTTGTCACACGATCTAGAGGGTCTTTGATTTTTTGTCACACGATCTAGAGGGTCTATGATTTTTTGTCACACGATCTGGAGGGTCTTTGATTTTTTTGTCACACGATCTAGAGGGTCAAGGATTTTTTGTCACACGATCTAGAGGGTCTAGGATTTTTTGTCACACGATGTAGAGGATCTAGGATTTCTTGTCACACGATGTAGAGGGTCTTTGATTTTTTGTCACACGATCTAGAGGGTCTAGGTTTTTTGTCACGATGTAGAGGGTCTGGGATTTTTTGTCACACGATCTTAAGGGTCTAGGATTTTTTGTCACACGATCTAGAGGGTCCATTTTTTGTCACACGATCTAGAGGGTCTTTGATTTTTGGCACACGATCTAGAGGGTCTAAGATTTTTTGTCACACGATCTGGAGGGTCTAGGATTTTTTGTCACAAGATCAGGGGGTCTAGGAGCACTTTTGGTGTTAAAGGAGGGTCATTTATGTTTTGTCACACGATCTAGAGGGTCTTTGATTTTTAGTCACACGATCTAGAGTGTCTAGGATTTTTTGTCACACGATCTAGAGGGTCTAAGATTTTTTGTCACAGGTTCTAGGGGTCTAGGAGCACTTTTGGTGTTTTAGGAGGGTCATTCATTTTTTTGTCACACGATCTAGAGGGTTTCACACGATCTACAGGGTCTTTGATTTTTTGTCACACGATCTACAGGGTCTTTGATTTTTTGTCACACGATCTAGAGGGTCTAGGATTTTTTGTCACACGATCTAGGGGGTCTAGAATTTTTTGTCACACGATCTGGAGGGTCTTTGATTTTTTGTCACACGATGTAGAGGGTCTAGAATTTTTTCTCACATGATCTGGAGGGTCTTTGATTTTTTGTCACACGATGTAGAGGGTCTAGGATTTTTTCTTACACGATCTGGAGGATCTAGGATTTTTTGTCACAGGTTCTAGGGGGTCTAGGAGCACTTTTGGTGTTAAAGGAGGGTCATTTATGTTTTGTCACACGATCTAGAGGGTCTTTGATTTTTAGTCACACGATCTAGAGAGTCTAGGATTTTTTGTCACACGATCTAGAGGGTCTAAGATTTTTTGTCACAGGTTCTAGGGAGTCTAGGAGCACTTTTGGTGTTTTAGGAGGGTCATTCATTTTTTGTCACACGATCTACAGGGTCTTTGATTTTTTGTCACACGATCTACAGGGTCTTTGATTTTTTGTCACACGATGTAGAGGGTTAAGGGTTTTTTGTCACACGATCTAGGGGTCTCGAATTTTTTGCCACACGATCTGGAGGGTCTTTGATTTTTTTTCACACGATATAGAGGGTCTAGGATTTTTTCTCACACGATCTGGAGGGTCTTTGATTTTTTGTCACACGATGTAGAGGGTCTAGGATTTTTTGTCACACGATGTAGAGGGTTTAGGATGTTTTGTCACAGGTTCTAGGGGGTCTAGGAGCACTTTTGGTGTTTATTGAGGGTCTCTTATGTTTTGTCACAGGATCTAGAGGGTCTTTGATTTTTTGTCACACGATCTAGAGGGTCTTTGATTTTTTGTCACACGATCTAGAGGATCTATGATTTTTTGTCACACGATCTGGAGGGTCTTTGATTTTTTTGTCACACGATCTAGAGGGTCAAGGATTTTTTGTCACACGATCTAGAGGGTCTAGGATTTTTTGTCACACGATGTAGAGGATCTAGGATTTCTTGTCACACGATGTAGAGGGTCTTTGATTTTTTGTCACACGATCTAGAGTGTCTAGGTTTTATTGTCACGATGTAGAGGGTCTGGGATTTTTTGTCACACGATCTTAAGGGTCTAGGATTTTTTGTGACACGATCTAGAATGTCTAGGTTTTATTGTCACACGATCTAGAGGGTCTTTGATTTTTGGCACCAATCTAGAGGGTCTAAGATTTTTTGTCACACGATCTGGAGGGTCAAGGATTTTTTGTCACAAGTTCAAGGGGTCTAGGAGCACTTTTGGTGTTAAAGGAGGGTCATTTATGTTTTGTCACACGATCCTGAGGGTCTTTGATTTTTTGTCACACGATCTAGAGAGTCAAGGATTTTTTGTCACAGGTTCTAGGGAGTCTAGGAGCACTTTTGGTGTTTTAGGAGGGTCATTCATTTTTTGTCACACGATCTACAGGTCTTTGATTTTTTGTCACACGATCTACAGGGTCTTTGATTTTTTGTCACACGATCTAGAGGGTTTAGGATTTTTTGTCACACGATCTAGGGGGTCTAGAATTTTTTGTCACACGATCTGGAGGGTCTTTGATTTTTTGTCACACGATCTAGAGGGTCTAGAATTTTTTCTCACACGATCTGGAGGGTCTTTGATTTTTTGTCACACGATGTAGAGGGTCTAGGATTTTTTGTCACACGATGTAGAGGGTTTAGGATGTTTTGTCACAGGTTCTAGGGGGTCTAGGAGCACTTTTGGTGTTAAAGGAGGGTCATTTATGTTTTGTCACACGATCTAGAGGGTCTTTGATTTTTAGTCACACGATCTAGAGAGTCTAGGATTTTTTGTCACACGATCTAGAGGGTCTAAGATTTTTTGTCACAGGTTCTAGGGAGTCTAGGAGCACTTTTGGTGTTTTAGGAGGGTCATTCATTTTTTATCACACGACCTACAGGGTCTTTGATTTTTTGTCACACGATCTACAGGGTCTTTGATTTTTTGTCACACGATGTAGAGGGTTAAGGATTTTTTGTCACACGATCTAGGGGGTCTCGAATTTTTTGCCACACGATCTGGAGGGTCTTTGATTTTTTTTCACACGATATAGAGGGTCTAGGATTTTTTCTCACACGATCTGGAGGGTCTTTGATTTTTTGTCACACGATGTAAAGGGTCTAGGATTTTTTGTCACACGATGTAGAGGGTTTAGGATGTTTTGTCACAGGTTTTAGGGGTCTAGGAGCACTTTTGGTGTTTATTGAGGGTCTCTTATGTTTTGTCACATGATCTAGAGGGTCTTTGATTTTTTGTCACACGATCTAGAGGGTCTTTGATTTTTTGTCACACGATCTAGAGGATCTATGATTTTTTGTCACACGATCTGGAGGGTCTTTGATTTTTTTGTCACACGATCTAGAGGGTCAAGGATTTTTTGTCACACGATCTAGAGGGTCTAGGAATTTTTTGTCACACGATGTAGAGGATCTAGGATTTCTTGTCACACGATGTAGAGGGTCTTTGATTTTTTGTCACACGATCTAGCGGGTCTAGGTTTTTTTGTCACGATGTAGAGGGTCTGGGATTTTTTGTCACACGATCTTAAGGGTCTAGGATTTTTTGTCACACGATCTAGAGGGTCTAGGTTTTATTGTCACACGATCTAGAGGGTCTTTGATTTTTGGCACACGATCTAGAGGGTCTAGGATTTTTTGTCACACGATCTGGAGGGTCTAGGATTTTTTGTCACAAGTTCAAGGGGGTCTAGGAGCACTTTTGGTGTTAAAGGAGGGTCATTTATGTTTTGTCACACGATCTAGAGGGTCTTTGATTTTTAGTCACACGATCTAGAGAGTCTAGGATTTTTTGTCACACGATCTAGAGGGTCTAAGATTTTTTGTCACAGGTTCTAGGGAGTCTAGGAGCACTTTTGGTGTTTTAGGAGGGTCATTCATTTTTTGTCACACGATCTACAGGGTCTTTGATTTTTTGTCACACGATCTACAGGGTCTTTGATTTTTTGTCACACGATCTAGAGGGTTTAGGATTTTTTGTCACACGATCTAGGGGGTCTAGAATTTTTTGTCACACGATCTGGAGGGTCTTTGATTTTTTGTCACACGATCTAGAGGGTCTAGGATTTTTTCTCACACGATCTGGAGGGTCTTTGATTTTTTGTCACACGATGTAGAGGGTCTAGGATTTTTTGTCACACGATGTAGAGGGTTTAGGATGTTTTGTCACAGGTTCTAGGGGGTCTAGGAGCACTTTTGGTGTTTATGGAGGGTCATTTATGTTTTGTCACAGGATCTAGAGGGTCTTTGATTTTTGGTCACACGATCTAGAGGGTGAAGGATTTTTTGTCACACAATCTGGAGGGTCTTTGATTTTTTGTCACAGATTCTAGGGGTTCTAGGAACATTTTTCGTGTTTTAGGAGGGCCATGCATTTTTTTGTCACGATCTGACCCAGCCTAAAATAACCATGCACCGAGCCATGGCTCATGGTTGCTCATGGCTAGTCATGGCCCCATGGCCAGTCCATAATGCAGTCTCGCCATTGCCTGACCATGCAAAATTGCCATGGCGTGCGCCAGCCATGGTGAGGCGCGCCATGGAGAGGTGTGCCATGGTAAAGCGCGCCATGAATGTGCCATAGTAAGGCGAGCCATGGAGACGTGCGCCATGGAGAGGTGTGCCATGGTGAAGCGCACCATGAATGTCATGGTAAGGTGCGCCATGGAGAGGTGCGCCATGGTGAGGCGTGCCATGGTAGGACGCAGGGTAATAAGAGGGATCGTCCAGAAAGTACATCCGTGCAAGTTCAGCAGCCCCAAGACACGGAAGCGCCCACTGGTTAGGCAAGCCAGTAAGCACGAGTGCGGTGCGGGTTGGCCTACGTTCAGGTTCGCAGGCGATCAGCTCAATCGGTTACAGATAAATTTCTGGGAAGTACGGACGTACTTTAAGGACGACCCCTGAAACAAAATTAGACAGGCTTACAAAACACCTCATTTATTAAGTGTTAAAGAAAAATAGAAATTAAATATGCCATTACTGTACGAACAGTAACCAAAGAAAAATAGAAATTAAATATGCAAACTGTAAGAACAGTAACAATAAAAGACACAGAAGCAATGAAAATAAAATGAAACAATGTCCAATAGAAATTCCAGAGGTCCTTGAAGGCCATTAATTTTTATCCTTGGTCTTGAAAGATTTCTGTGGGAATAAAAATGATTATATAAGTGACGATCAAAAACATTTAATTACAGAGGTGTGCTAAAACTATAACGTACAGCTGCTCGTGAAAATTTCTCCCTCAGTATCTTCTTCCCTTCCAGTTCAACGGCCATATCTAATGCCATCGGATCGTTTAGCCCTTCAACCATTTTCCTCGCCCTGTAGAACCCTGCAAAAGACATGCAAATGAAAGTTACTGTGGAGTGTGGACTTTTTAAATTGACAAGTCATCTACTTAAGCACGAGCTTTACCAAGAACAACTTCTTTCTTAGCGGGGGTCGCCGCTGCTTTTCGGGCTGCTTCCGGCGTTTTAGGGGAAATGCCCCCATCCAAGGATCTTTTGGCCAGCCCCTGCTTGTCCCATAAGTATTCCATGAGGTCGCCAACAGCGATGGAAGTTCGTACAGACAATTTTGAAAGTTTTTCTTTGAATAGCTCTTTTGGCACCCACACCCCATTACCAAGACTAATCTGTAGTAAAGAAAAGAAAAAAAAAGTAAAGAAAAGAAAGTCATAAAATGTGAAGATTAAACTCACAAAAAAAAAAAAAAAAAATTGCAACTGAAAATTCATACCATTCCATTGTCATCCTCCCTGAGTTTCTCCTCATCTGGGTGCATTATAGCTTCATGTATGAGAACACCAATTTCTGAATTCTTCCTGTATTCTAAAATTAAGAAAGAAGTACCATTACAGAATAAAGCAGCTTTGATGGATAAAACAGAAAACTGGACAGATTTAACTGTAACAATTACTTACTTTTTTTTCTGGAGATGTTTGGGGCGTCATGTGCTTGGTGGACTTGTGCTTTCTCTCTTTCTCTGGGGTAGACTTCTCAGAGCGCTTCATCTTTTGACAAGTATTAGAGGACAATGAGCTCTTGGGCTTTTTCCCCGTATCAGTGCTTTTGGGCTTGCTCCCTGTATCAGTGCTTTTGGGCTTGCTCCCTGCATCAGTGCTTTTGGGCTTGCTCCCTGCATCAGTGCTTGTGGGATTCTGTTCCCTCTCCTTCTCAGCTGTGAACAAAAACTGCTATAAATAAAATGTACACATCAAATTTAATAGAAAGTTAAACTACTATGCAGAAGAAATACCTCTAAAAAGCTTCCTTTGCAGTTCCATGTTAATGGCTTTAAGCTCTAGAACTTCATTTTCACTCTCTGACACCTTTTCCTTAAGTAATTGCTCATTACGTGTCAGTGCCAAAATCTTGATCTGGAGCTCAGCCACTTTACTTTCATACTCTTGCAACTTTTCCTCACTGGGTGTGTATGAAGCAGATGAATTTGATTCACTATCATCTATAATAAAAAGAAGGAATTCAAAAATGAAATGCAGAAACAATTGTACGCACATTGATAAAGATCTGAGTGTAGATCAAGAAATCCATTATAAGACAATGGAATATCCGTAAGAATCCACAATCTCACCCGAGTTTGTCTTTGCTTTCTTAGGCTTCGGTTCTTCCTCATCTGTTGTAAACAGCCGCCTGGTAGGGAGTTTTTGTATTTCTGTTGGAAGCTCCTGGAAGATAGAAAAAAAATTTAGAAGATGATATTCATAAAGACTACAACCTTTGTTCAGACATCAGCAAACTTTAAACTCTCTAATGAGAAAGCACAGCCCAATAATAAAGCAGAGCCGGAATTAAAAAATTACCTCATCATTAATGACAGGAAGAGTGGACTCCAACTCATCGTATTCTTCATCGAACTGAAACAGAATAATGTGTTTTAGGCCAGGCCACAACCACAGTACGTTTAACTTGAGGTTACTGCCTCAAATTCTTAAATTAAATTAAATTTTTAAAAGCAAAAAGAGATTGAAGAAACTTGTTAGTTCACAGGGTGCCCCATTTTCTAGTAATAACATAAATACCCTTCTAGGAGGAAGACATGATGAATGGTCAGAATCTGTTCCTCCATCTCCTTGCTCATCAGAACTGTCTTCAGGTCTTGCCCGTGGCAGAGCAAGAGCCTCCTCAATTTCTAACATATCAGCGGTATCTGCCTTTTCCCGCTTCTTGACCTGAAATGACAACACTGTTAAAACAATTCTGAATTTAGAGACAAAAGGTGGTCTGAAACTTGTCCGGACAGCATGAAAATTTTCGGTCTGAACTCTCAGAAAAAAGGTCTGAAGCCATAAGGGTATAGAATGCCTTGTTTCCTAAGACTGCAGTCGCCTATATAGTTTTAATCTCCACCGATTAATGCCACAACTTCATCCCAACAATTCTTGGTAGGGCTCACAAAATCACAACCTTTTATAATTAGTGAATTTTGAAGTGCTTTGACAGTACTTTGACAATGCAAATATATGCCAGAGGGCATAGCTTATAGGACTATGTTCACGCCCCAATATTTTCATCTCTTGATCAACACAAGGGCCCTCACACTCTGTCCCAAATTCTGTAGGATTGACTTACAGCACTTAGATATGGCAACATTTAAGGACCTAAAATTAAGACAGTTTAAATGCTGAAATTTCAGACTATATTGTCTGTAAGTTGACTGCAGCACATGCATACTGAATTTTCAACAGTAAATTTGCAACAGTGAATGTCCCATATAATACAAAAGGACCACTAAAACTTCAAAGCAGATTTCTTTTTGATTAACGTTTCTCTTCTCACTGTAGTAGAAAGTGTAGTGCTTGCAGTGACTTTAGAATGTAGAAATCAAACAGGATTGAGGAAGAAGAGTTACCCTTTTTCTAGTAAAAACATTAACATAAATACCTTCTTAAGAGAATTTGATGAAGGCTTGTAGTCTGTTTCTCCATGTCCTTGCTCATCAGAACTGTCTTCTGGTTTGGTCTGGTCTTCTGGTCTGGCAGGAAGAGCCTGGTCAATTTCTAACCCATCTGCGGTATCAGCATCCTTCCACTTCTTGACCTGAAATGACAATGTCCCGTTAAACAACCCGATTACTCCCATCAATAATTCAAAGCAGGTTTCTTATTGATTAACGTTTCTCTTATCACTGTTGTAGAAAGTTTAGTGCTGGCAAAGACTTTTGAATGTGCAAATAAAATTTGATGAAGAAAGTGCTCTGTATTCACAGGACTTGTTAGTATTTTAACAATGTTAAATTTTCATATTAGAAAGAGTGAACCATTTTCTGGAAACAATGATATTAAAATGAATACCTTTCGAGTAGGAAAAACTGATAAAGGATTGGATTCAGTTTCTCTCTCTCCTTGCCCATCAAAACTTGAGAGTAGAGCATCAAGTCCTTCTTCATATTGCAAGGTATCTGATTCCTTCTGCTTGCCCTGAATCAACAAATGTCCCATTACACAGAGGCAATAGTAAAATCACCAAAAATGTCAATTGCAGTTGCAATTACAATATTAGTTACCACTACACGCTTGTCCTCCTCCATGACTTCCACCTGAGCCTTCATTCGAGACCTGGCCACCCGGTCTCTCCTCACCTCTTTGGCTTTGATTACCTGCACAGAAACAACACAACGCACAGCTCAGAGTTTACAACGTGACTTGACAAATAGATGATTTACACTAGCAGCAGATGAAAACAAGAATTTGAGAGATCTACATTTTGAAATCGGAAAATTTTTCTGTGATTAGACATAAATGTGGCCACACTACAGTGAATCGTAATATGGCGTGAACTCCTCTGGAAATCACAGATTTGCTAGGATTACGAAATAGAGGATTTACTAAGTACACCTTTCAGCTAATGTAAATCCTCCATGGAACAGAGACATACCTTTGCAGCTTCTTTCTTGTCTTGAGCTTTCTCCTGCTTTCCTTTCTCCTTTCCTGTCTCCTTTCCTTTCTTACTTTCATACTCCTGGAAAGCTGTGACAATAGACTGAGGAAGTTTGTTGAATTTCTTCAACTTCTTCGCCTTGTAGGCAATGTCAGCTTCATCCACTGAAACAAAACAACCTGATCACAAAAACATACTTCCCCAATGGCTACACGCGAAATCTGGCCTGCCCTTTTGCAACTTGCAACGTCTCCATAGCCGCTGGCCTCGGAGGTGAGATTTCGCAGGGCGATTTTAACTATTCAAAGAAAGAGAAGCTCTCCTTCTGAACAGTGGGTATCCAATAAGGAGCTGATTTCCGTCATGGGCCCATTTGACGCCTACGAAAGCAACAGGGGTTGGGGGGTGGGAGGTGGGGGGTTTGGAAATACGTGAAAACTAAGGGTTAGGCGGCTGCACGGTTTGTTAGGTGGCAAAAACCGAACAAAATCGAACACCAAAGCTTCCTTCTTACCTCCCAAACATAAAATATGTGCACCATGGAACTCGTTAGTGTCGAAAGATCCTGAGTCCTTCAGGTGTGGCCACCGCGTCTGGTAAATCTTCTTCGGATTGAAGTCACCACAATGTTTCGGCATAAAGCCTTGCACGTCGTCGAGTGAGACAACGGAATACACGCCATCCGCTTTGAATCGGACGAAAACAAGACTCGGTGCCATTCCAGTGGTGGATACTAAGACTCGAACACAAATCCAGAAATACACAGCAAGAGACCTGCCGTCCAACTGCCATCCAACAAGCTTCAACTTGCTTGCATCGCCGGCCGGAACTGACCGGAACGGCCAGGGCAACAAATGAGCAGCGCCAGCGCACATTAACCAACTGACCTATTTCAATAGCCCTTATTGTGATTGAAACCAAGGATACTCTCATTTATTTATTTTCAGAAAGGGATGCAAGAAATTAAGACTCACATTTCTGTAACGGATATATAAATAATTATAATTGACACGGTAGGGATTTGAAAATAGTTATGGAATGCTTAGGTTGGTTCCCTAGGCTATGCTTGACTACGTAACTCTAAAGACTGTTCAAGTTGATGGTAATAAAAGTTATATTTTAATATTTTATTATATATTTAAAAATTATGATATTTTTAAAATTATGAGACACGGCTGATAAAATTTCGAGAAGCGCTGTGAGGCCGAGTACGGATTTGTACAGTTACACACAGTAGCATTGAGATCGGCCATGTCAGTTTTCAGCCACCTGTAGGCTGAGGGCTGAGGCTGTAAGTTGGCTCTAGGCTGCCGACAGACACTCGGACCTTCCCTGCTCCGACCCGTTCTGTCATGGAATTCCATTCCATAAATTTTCATTCCTGCACATCCCGCAACGATGCCGAGAGGCAGACCTTACAAGAGGTACTTGAAACACCGGCAACCAATTCCAACAAGATCAAGAGCACGTTACGATTTGGGAGAGCAGGTGAGAAAATCAACACCGTTGAAAGCAAATTCAGTATTACTCGCTCATGTTTTAATAACATTTAAATTTTAATGTTATATGTTTCCTCCAAGTCATTAGACATCTCGCATGTAGAAGGTTATGAATGACCTGTACCCAGGCTTCGAAACCTTGTTGTCTTTTTTGTCTTGTTTGAAGTGTATTGCATTTAATTTTTCTTTGTTTCTTTCAATTTTTTAGAATGCACGGCATGGTTTTGAAGAAGAACTGGAAAATGAGGTGATAGGTGAGCAGGAAGTAGAAGATGTTCTTAGCAGTGGTGACGAACAAGACAATGTACATCTCCATCTCAATAGAGATGCTGAAGCCCTGGCCGAGGTATGATCATGGTCAGAAGGGTCAGGGTGGTCTCATGCCCAACTTGTGCAAGCTGGGCATGGGTCCATCGTTTACAAACATTTAAAAACAATTGCTATGTCACATGATTTTTTTTAAAGCAAATTTTAGTGTTCTCTGTTAGATAGCTACAAACATGTAAAATTAACACTTGTGGGAACGGGAGGATGGTCATGCATGCTTGCTTCCCCTCTCCTGCTCCAAGAACACACCATAAAATTTTAGATTCAACTAAGACACAAATGATGAAAAAATTTGTTGAAAGCATTGGATGCTTATCAACTTTATGTTTTTCATTTTCAGATCCCCATGGCAGGTGAACATGAGCAGCATTCACCTTCCTCCCAAGAAGATCTGTCGTATTCTTCAAACAGCGGGTCTCCAGATTTTGGCAACAGAGAGTTTCTGGTATCATCATCTGTTTCCTCTGCATCTGGGACTGGTTCAGAAGATGGTGACCAAGTTTTAATTGATGTAAGTAAATTTTTTCATATTATTGCAGGGTTCATTTTTTGTAAGTATTCAGAGCTTGACAGTAGTAGCACGAAAACAAAGTTGCTAGACTCATCTCGCTTTATGCATTGGGAACATGCAGAGAGTAAAATCTGAAGAATGCGAGCTTTATGTTGGTACATTTTTCTCATAAGAAATCAGATAAATTTTTTATTCATAGGAATGGTAAAATAATTTCTGATTGATACAGACTGAGAAAATCTTACTTAAATATAGTGTACTTAGTGCAATACTTTCTGTACTAAAGCTTGTTCGATTGTAAAATCTTACTATGTTCTGTACTTAATTTTTTGTTTCTTGTCTTAGAATGCACAGAATGATTTTGAAGAAGACGTGGAGAATGAGGAGATGGTAGATGAGCAAGATGGAGAAGATCTTTTTAGCAGTGGTGATGAAAGTGGAGTACATAGAGATGTTGCAGAAAACTACCATCAACTGGATAATAATGACAACCAAGTAGGTTTCCCTATTAGATTTGTTAGAAAAGTTGCCATTTAATATTTAATATTATTACACTGATGTCAGGAGAGCGGAATGCATGTTGAAAGAATTTAAAATTTTTATTTAGTTTGGAGATTTCAACTGTGGTTAAAAACATATTTCCTTGCAACAAGCTTGATATCTGGGGGCATAAATGGTTTGATTTTAAAGCAGACCATTTTTGAAGTGGTCTCCAACTGCATTGAATTAGGATGCAGCCATGTCTCAATAAACAGAAAATAACTTGCCAGTTTGAATGAAGTGTACAACAATCAGGGCCTCAGAAAATGAAGTTGTCCAGAATGTGAATTTACGTTCCTCTGTCTAGATATCTGTGATCTGTACACTATACTTACTCACATGAGGAACAATTGAAATGGGGAGATAGAGCGAGGTAGAGAGGATGGGGAATGTGATAGAGAGAAGGAGAGACGTAGGTTTTTCTTTATACCTCTCATTCATTCCCTCCCTCCTTTATCGTCCCCCTTCCTTTTATGGCAGAGATAGGAGGGGTAGAACTGGGAGAACACGGTCCCTGTGAGATACTGATGTTGGACCCTATCTTTTCAACTGTTAGAAATTTTAGTTTCAACTAAGACAAATGGTAAAAGACACTCCTGGAACATTCGATGATATCAACTTTTTTATGTTGTGCATTTTCAGATTCCCATGGCAGGTGAACATGAGCAGCATTCATCTTCCTCCCAAGAAGATCTGTCCCGTTCTTCAAACAGCGGGTCTCCAGACTTTGGCAACAGACAGTTTGTGGTACCATCATCCGTTTCCTCTGCATCTGGGTCTGGTTCAGAAGGTGACCATGTTTTAAGTGATGTAAGTAAATTTTTTCATATTATTGCAGAGTATTTTTTTTTTAAGTATTCAAAGCTTGACAGAAGTATTAAAATAAAGTTGCCAAACTGATCTTACAGTATGTACATTTTTCTCATAAGAAATGAGTAAATTTTATTATCAAGGAATTTATTTGGAATATAATTTCTGATGGATGTAGACTAAGAAAATCAGGCTTCATTTTTGTGTTTCTTGTCTTGTTTCAGAATGCACGGAATGATTTTGAAGAAGAAGTGGAGGATGAGGAGATGCTAGATGAGCAGGAAGAAGATCTTTCTAGCAGTGGTGATGAAAGTGGAGTACGTGTAGATGCTGCAGAAAACTACCGTCGACTGAATAATAATAACAGTCAAGTAAGTTTCCATATGTTCCCTGTTGTCTTTTTTGTTTTAACTGATCTGCTTAATTTTTCTTTGTTTCTTTCCTTGTTTTAGAATGCACGGTATGTTTTTGAAGAAGAACTGGAGAATGAGGAGATGGTAGATGAGCCGGAAGAAGAAGATGTTTTTAGCAGTGGTGATGAACAAGAAAACGCCCAAGATGATGCCCATCTTCATTGCGATGGAGACGCTGCAGAAATTAATTGTCAACTGAACAACGATGCTGAGAACCCTGCTGCTCTGCCCGAACCACCATTTCGCAAGCTCTTACATAAGATCCACAATGATAATAGAGGTGTGATTAATGAGCCTGTTTTAGTGTCAAAGAATGAGATGCTCCTCATGGCTCTGGGTTTATCTATTAAAGATAACCAGAACCACACTCAGTTTCTTCACATGATTACACTTCTCAATAGTTTGTTTGGAGAATCTGTTTTACCTCATTCATTACACCTACTTGACCAAATACTTAATTCTAATTGTGGTATTCGTTATCATTTTTATTGCCCTGAGTGTTATCATTATTTTGGTGAAAAGAATCTTGAAGTTGTGAGGCAAGTTGTTTGCGAAACTGAGGGTTGCAATTCCACAACTCAAATACATGATTTGACGTCTGCTCCCTTCTTCATAACTTTTGATATATCCATCCAAGTTGAGTATCTTTTAAAGGATGACACACTGTTTTCAAATCTTAAGAAGCCAGTAGAGATTCTTAATGGACGTGACCCTGACAGCTTTACCGATATCTATGATGGAGCATCGTATAAAAAGTTTGCAAGATCCACGGCATGTGTTTTGGCTCAAAAAATCCTATCGTTTATATTTGCAACTGATGGATCACCATGTTGGAAAGGAAGCAAGAACTCGATTTGGCCCCTGCAGCTCACTATTAATGAATTGCCGCCCCTCATCAGAATGAACAATATCATTCTGGGTGGCCTTTGGTTTGGTAGAATCAAACCACCCATGGATTTATTTCTAATTCCTTTCATTACAGAAATTAAATCATTGTCTACTCATGGAATGAATATTCATCTAAGAAACGGCACCGTTTGTCATATTAAGGCATACATTATTTTGTGCTGTGTAGATTCAGGTGCACGAGGACCAGTGCAGGGCCTTAAAACCCATTCAGGTTACAGTTCTTGCAACTGGTGCACCCATCCTGGAGAGTGGCTGGATGCTGTGCGGTTTCCTGTCTTGCCTTATGTACCCCAACGCAGAACCCATCAAGGATTAAAAGCTCAAGCAGAAGAATACTTAAACAGTGGCATTGTTGTTGATGGGGTGATAGGCCTGTCTCCTCTATTTGGTGCACCACAAATGGATGTTGTAGAAGGAATGTCTGTTGAGTATATGCACTTAGTAGATTTGGGAGTTACTAGGCAGTTCCTCTATGCATGGCTGAGCGATTCTGAAGAAGATTGGTACATTGGATCTGATGCGGAAGTGGAGCTTATGACTGGAAAGATTGCATCATTGTCACCCCCTATTGAAGTGAGAAGAAGACCAAGAACTCTCAAAGATAGGAAGTTTTGGAATGCTCGAGAGCTGGAAAATTGGCTGCTGCTCTACAGTGTTCCTGTTCTTACCGGGGTTTTGGACAACAAATATCTCAATCACTGGAAATATTTTGTTCAGGCTGTTTATCTGTTACTTCAAACCAAGGTGACTGCTGAAGACTGCCGCAGTGCCCACATACTTCTGTCCCACTTCATTGTCAAGACGGAGCAGTTGTATGGGAAGTCAATGATGACATTTAATGTCCATGTTCTTATCCACCTGCCAGAGCATGTGTTGCGGTGGGGACCCCTCCAATTCAGTTCTGCTTACAACTTCGAAGCTGGCAATGGCTTACTAAAAAGTCTTATTCATTCTCAGAGAGGAGTACCTCAACAAATTAGACGGGCTCTTTCTCACAGATTGGCTCTGCAAATACTCCAATCAGAGTGCTCATCGCTGCGCACAGATGCCTTTTTTGAAAAAATCAAGAAGAAGCGGCTACTTCGGTGTTACTCTGTGAATGATTGCCATTATGTTGGTGACTCTAAGGTGTTTACTCCTACTGATGAGGAGAAATGGCTTCTTGAGGAAGCTAGTGTTGATTACAAGAGATACGTGCAATACTACAAAGTCATCAAGGACAAAATTGTATACAACATATCTAGGAGTAGAAGTAGAAAGACTGACAATAAATTTGTTTTGTTAAGAGATTCACGATTGCTGGAAATAGTGAAAATTGTTTTCAGTCAAGCCTCCAACTTAGGCTTTGTAATTGGTAAAGAAATTCACTGTTCATCTTTTTGTAGGTTTCCTACAAACCTAAGTGATGCAAGCCTCTTCATGCGTGAAGTAAATTTTATTGATAATGACTTGCAGTTGGTCCCAATTAATGATTTATGCTGTGTTTGCTTCATGTCAAGCCCTGTTGGAAATTATATCACCCCTATGTCAAATGTAATGAATGTCTGGTGATTTGTTGTAAAAATAGTGCTGTTTTAAAATGTGGACTTTTACATTTATAATTATTATTTACATTTTTAATTACCATTCTTCTCTTTTTCAATGAAATATTGAATGTATATTTGTTACAAATTATAAACACTTCTAGGTATCTGTTGTATATTTATCTCTTACATTTTAAGTTGTATTTCCCTCTGCTCTGTAACAACTGAAGAACAATTATACAACAGTATCAGTAATTCAAAATAAATGCTTTGTTGGTGTCTCATTTATTTCTTTAACTATAATTAAATAACAATTGTGGCTGATAGATAGCATTACTTTAATTCACTACTCTGAGCACAGAATATTAATTTTAACTTGAAACAAAAATGATCAATCTTAAATAGATATATGTAGACAGACTATGATGGTACCATCATGAAAGCATTCCTTGATAACAGAACTACTTCAAGATTACAGGAATTAAAAGCTGAATCATAACTTATGTCTTCTTTTAGGACGGTTCATATGCTTGCCTCTTTTGTCTTCTTGCAGTTGAGTGGAATCAGAGCGGTGTGATATTGCACTGTCAATCCAGGAGTCACAGATACACAACGTGCTCTTGAACATTGTTTTACAAACCTTTCGACATTGACCATCCATTAAGAAAAAATAACCACGACTAGAAAGCTTCTCCCCTTTAGTACCACTCATAACGAATTTCTTCTTGGGAGAATAAATTTTAATTGACTTCAAAATATACATCCACTGTTCTACATGATTCTTCAGGTTCCAAAATTTTTCATTAAGACACAAGCGTTCTGTATTTGTCAATCTTGGATGCTGACAGCGCTTGCATGTATCAAGGCATGACTGCCTGATGGAACGAGCTTTACGAACTTTCCCTTTTGGAGTGATGTGCTCTCTTCCCGAATTAAGAGCTAGTTTTGCCTCTTCAATCCGTTTATGAGATGGAAATTTATTTTTGACATTTGTGCCACATTTGACTGGTGAAGAGGCTGCTACATTAAAGTTGTTACTGATGCACTCCAACATTGATGAGTTATCAAGAGTACTGAGGTCTGTATATTCATCGGCCTTCGGCACAGGTAAATGTTCCTCTGGGCATGACAAATTGGCTGCACTCACAGGCTGTGTGTTGGTCGCATCTTTAAAAAAAAAAAAAAAAAAAAAAAAGTACTTGTCAGAATAAATCACATCATCTTCATTAGAAATGAAATTCATATTAAATGAGGATCAACATATTGACACAAAATTGAACATTATTACCATTGGTTGCAACATATTTTCCATTTTCTCCATCAATCAATGTAAGATTGCAGACCTCTTGTTTCTTTTTGTGTCTCCTTTCCACAGCACCCGTAGTGTGAAAGTTTTCTAGCATAAAATAAAGGGGGGAAAAATACAGTGCCATGAACATGACATCACATTTCTAACACCACAAATACTTTGAGCAGGGTAAAAATTTTGTTATAATGTTCGAAGGTACCTTGCACAAATGATGTTAATTGAGCAACATGATTATTGGTGATTACACCACAAACAACAACCCCAACGTGTGATACTGGGTCACTGATCTCTGTAGGTTTAATGGGAGCCTCTTCTATGTCACAGCCAGGTGAGATTTTGTCCACAGAAATTGTAGTAACAGCATCTGCCGTGCATTTGAAAAAAGCGACACATAAGTTATGTAACAAGCAAAAGCATCACGCAACATTGCCTAATGGGAAATACTACAGTACCTTTGACTGGAGAGATGAATAGTTTCCTTTTAGCTGAAAGCTGCTTTTTTACTTTTATGCTAAGGTCATGTGCATCGTAAATGTCGTCCCACCAGGAAGGAAGAGGTGCTAAACAAAATGTAAAGCAGAAGGTAATGTCACCAGGCTACATTATCTAACTTAAATTAATATTATTATAAAATTCTTATTGATAGTAAAATACTCACAGTAGTACGGATCAAAAGATTTCGAAGTTATGGAGCTCCAACCGGCTTCAAGTGTTCCAAATTCATGGCTCTGAACTACTAACCTAGCGTTGGCGTTTATTTGTTTACTTCTTTTGGAACACACATGTGCCATTTCGAATCAACATTAATCAGTCACCGTATACCACAAGTGCGGCCACGAGCAAAGTTTCGAGTCAACCACAATGAAGTCAGCAACAAAGCGTTTCTTCAAGCCGCAACCAACGAATCTTTTCTTCAATTGACAGTTGCTCGGTTTTTCAATGGCATGGCAGACTCCATTCTCAGGCACGAGAGCGCGCCACTGAGAGCGCGCCACTGAGAGCGCCAAGTTTCAAACTACAATAACAGCGGGCGTTAAAGTAAATCAAGTAAAATGGCTACTTGCTGAGGCGACCATGGCGAGCTAGCCATGGCTACTTGCTGAGGCGACCATGGCGAGCTAGCCATGGCTACTTTCTGAGGCGACCATGGCGAGCTAGCCATGGTCACCCAGCAAGTAGCCATAGCTCGCTATGAAAACCATGAACTGACGCCATGGCACCCCCCATGGTGGAGGCACATGATAATGGTTAGCTATGGAAAAATGAACTTATCCATGGTTCGCCATGAGACTTCAATGGTTCACCATGATAAAACCATGGCTCTTAGAAATATCTGAGCCATGGTCACAATGGTTTTTTTAGACTGGGCGCCCTCGCTGCATTCCTCTTCCTGTAGGCGGTCCTTCCGGGTCCTCCCCGTCGCTACCCCGACACCACAGGATACTTATCGGAGGCTGAGGTTTTGAGGCGTTGACTGTGGGTCCCGGCGTGACGCTGTTGGCTTGCAGCAGGTATGGGCAGAGGTTGGGCTGCATCCGTGACCGCCTCCTCTTCCATCCTCTTGGTGGGCGAGCGCTACGTTTCCGCGCGCAGGGGTTTTCTCCGTCTCCAGTCGGTCGGGGAGGGAGGGGGGGGGGCATTGTTTGTGCGCTCCGGCCGCACTGCACCGGCTGCAAGAGGAAGGGGGGGGGGGCTGGCTAGCCCTTCGGTGACCACGCCGGGCATGGGGAACATAACCTCACTTTGCCGATTTATAAAATGCATTTTACGGCCTTCTGGGGAATCTAGTGGGTACCCGGTGACGGGTGCAGCCGCGACGCTAAAGCTACCTGTGCCGGGCAGGGGGAGAGGGGCGGGGCGGGCCAGGACGGCCAGGCGGGTCACCGGCTCGCCGGTGCACAGGGGACATACCCGTGGGGATACTTTAGAAGCACAGGTGCTGGCGGTTTGCAGGATCACTAGAAGGGCACGATGCACTACACTTCACACTCACTCAGCACTGGGCACAAGACACAACACTAGAGGCACACTGATCCTGCTACTCAGAGCACTACGGCTTCCCGCCATGGCACCCGGCACCGCTCGGGTTGCCAAAACACAGAACAAATGGGAACGGCCGTGGGGTTTGACTTGCGACCAATTGCCCGGGTGGCAGTTATGGTTCCGATCAATTCCCGAAAATTTCAGGCGTCTGCGGTTTAATTTTCCCACTTCAAACTTGGAAATTCCGGGGAGCTCCGGTGCCGCCCGCCCGCACCGGGAGGGAGGGGGCGACCTAATTGGGGGGGGGGGGGGGACGAAGCCAAATACTACGCCCTATCTTAAATTCATGGAAAGGTTACGTTATCCGCGGGGGGGGGGGGGGGGGGGGGGGGCAAAAAGTGGCTCAAAATATATATTAACTTTTCATCCAGTATTATTCTTTAGTCTTACTTTGGTTTTCATTCTGCTTCGTGCACTGTAGCATGTAGTATCTAGTGCAAAGTTGATTTACATTGTACCTTGATTGGTGTAAATTAGGATCTGATGGAAGAGTTAGAATGTTGTGGGAGTAATGGACAACTGATCGTCAGCAGTCTTTACAAGGCCAAGCAAAGGTTTGACTTTCCTCCCAACTCTTAAAAGTGTACTACACTGGGCGTCAAAATTAGCGGTCCACTTTTTGTTGGCGCCACCATTTCTAAGTTTTTCAAGCTAGAACCTTGAAATTTGGTACAGACCTGCCCTCAACGTTGGTCTCGAGCCTTCCGAAGCGCCAAGTTCACAGGCCACCTCCTTCGGCTACAGCCACCCCCTAAGTGTGGCAAGGTCGAAAAACGCCGTGAAGGGGATCATCAAAACCCATTTGAAGGGCGAAAATTGGGAAAATTACAGTCAGTGTGGCATAATGGATGCCTAAAACTGTCAAATCTCGCATTTCAACCCTCTCCGACCATTTTCTTAATTTTGGAGGGGGTGAGGGGTAGTTTTTGAGTTAGGGGTGGAACGGTCCCAAAATTGATCGGTAGCGGTACCGATGGGCTCTGGGGTTCCGATAATGAACGCCGCGACTCAGATCAACCCCTTAAAAGTCCCAAAAATCCGAAATATCGGAAAAATTGTACACTTTTTAACGATATCTTCTTGTCGTTCTGTGGTTTCTCCTGATAGGGGTAGGAAGGCGCGGAAGCCGATTTTGTAAGGTTCCAACCATTAAGAAAACGATGTCAGACTGGAAAGTCGGTATCTCAACGACTTCAACCCTTAAAACGCTACGGCGTGTACCCCTGCAAGCCATTTTTGACAACAGGAATTTTAAAATCGGATTTTTTTTTACCAGAAATGGTTTGATGCTGAGCGCAGGCGCCAGAATCATCGAAAACAGTGACGCGCAATAGTTTTCAGGCGTTTTTGGAACTGAAAGGTCCATTGTTTGAGTCTCACTTCTTAACAATAGCTTAACAACTTTTGAAAGTAGGCCGCTACATATGTATGGTCCCTAACTCTTTTGAAATAAACTTATAAAAGATCACAATTATTTTTATTTCCATACAGAGTTCCCACAAATTTATCAAAGTGAAATACCTTAACAAGGAACACTCCCGCGCTGTCTCGCCGATTTTGATGAATCTTGGTGTACAGGTTCATCATATAGGTTGGGATGAAAGCCCCGAGGAAGTATTTGTGAGGAATCGTCTCGACTCACCCCTTTTGAGGGGTGCAAAGTTGGGCAAACTGGCCGAAATTGCGCTAAGTCCTGACCCATGCAATTCCATTAAAAAAAAAAATTAAATCCCTATTTAAATAGGAAGCAGATGATACCAACTCTAAATGTCGTCCAGTTTCTTAAGGGTTTAGGAAGGTTTAAAATAAAGTTGAAATGAAAGCAGAACTTATCGTTTGTTGTATTATGAGGGAGAGCCGAAGATATTTGGAAGAGAAAAACACCTCCTGAGGCAAATTTGGTAACCGGATAGTTAATTTTCGGTTTCGGTAGAGGCCCTTCCTTGGCCAAGCGAGCGAAGTGCGCGACAATCTCGCGGGGTATGTGCGACAATCTCGCGGGGTATGTGCGACAATCTCGCGGGGTATGCGCGACACCAACGGCAGAACGCGGCCCCCCCGTGCGGTGTAATACTTCTGCGTGCTCGCCTCCTGCCTCTGCATGAGAGTACAAGCCGCTGATACATTATCTTTATATTATTGTTATTATTATCTTTATATTATTGTTTAGTTGATGATATATGTGTCATCTGCTAAAAAAGTGTCAGCCATCTTCCGATATGCTGCTTCCCTGTGTCTGAAATGGTCTGAATGGTACGTTTTTCGGCCAAAATTTGTTCCATGAAATGTAGGTTTAAAACACGTTTCAGACACTGGGGAACAACATATCGGAAGATGGCTGACACTTTTATGGGGGGTTGAATTGTATGGGTCAGGCCTTAGCGCGATTTCGGCCAGTTTGCCCAACTTTGCACCCCTCAGGAGGGGTTTGTACCCCTCAAGAGGGGTGAGCCGGGACGATTCGGCACAAATGCTACCTCGGGGCTTTCATACCAACCTATGGAGAACCCGTGCATCAAGTTTCGTCAAAATTGGCGAGACACAGCGCGGGAGTGTTCCTTGTTAGAAATTTTTTTGGCCAAAACTTGTACCATGAAACATAGGTTTAAAACTCGTTCTAGAGTTGTGGGAACCCTGCCATAAGTGCTGGCGCGACAGGCCGAGTCACAAGCAACGGGGGAATAGGAATCCAGGAAGGGCAAGCGCCTGACACGTAGGCCAGCGCGCAACACAGCGGTGCGGCAGTTGCATACCTCTAAGGCGCTTGCTACCACGGCGCGGCACACTATGCCCGTAGCTAGCATACTTGAGCAGCTAATGTGAACGAAAAAATTGCCGGGTTTCTCCGCATTACCTTCCCTTTATGCTAATCATAACGTGGGCTCATAGACGTCATACCATCCCTTATAAAAGTCATACCTTCCCTTGTAAAAAATCATACGTTCCCTCATAAAAGTCATACTTGGCCTTATAAAGCTATACCTTCCCTTTATACAGTATCTTGATTTAGATTCTAGGAAAGAAGCGTCCTAAAAGGAACTCTTATAGAACTGGGGTGATCTTACATGTGACTTTATATGTGCCCACTTTGATAATGTTTCTTTTCAAGGAGACTTTATTCCACCAATAATGTCCACTTATAAGAATCAACTCATACTTATAAAGTGTTCCTGACATCCTTTTAGAATCGGTTTCATTTTATACGGTGTTTTTATAAAGATTGTCTCCAATAATTTATACTTGTAAGACTCACTCAAAAACCTAGAAACCTTTTAATAAGGGACCTTGTAAAATATATCATTTTTGTCGGTAGAGCGACGCCGTTTGAATAAAGCACGCCTCCGTAGGAAGACCTAGCGATATTCGCAAAGGCCTAAAAGTGCAAACGCTGCGCTCTCCGGTCGGGAGCCGGAGGCGCAGACGACACGCGGCAGACGCGCCCGGGGCCTCGGGCGGAGCAACACCGTTCGGATTCCGTGAGTACTTGGTGGTCAGAATAGTGTATACCCCAATCCCTTGTGACCTTTCTACCAACCCCCTTGAGCTACACTCAGCCGGATGTCGCGTATCAGGGGGTAGAGCAGTACGTATCTCTACGAGTACACACCCCATGCGTGGCGTCCGACAATTTTAAACTGGTTCCTTAAAGGGCCCAACTAAAAACACCTTATAAGCGCCTTAAAGACTTATAAGTCAACTTATACGGAACTTATAAGGAACTTGTAAATTTATTATAAGTTTGGGATTTCGAGGGAGGTTCTCCAGGAGGTGTCGGGAACCCGAGGCACCGCGCAAGGTCCTGCAGGAGGTGTTGGGGTCACCACTGTAGGCATGTGTCGGGCGGCAATAAAATAGAGATTTGTACACAAAGTTTATTCCTGGCCAGGAGAGGTAATACAGTACAATCTAATACAATACAAACAACCGAAGCCGGGGGCTCTAGGCAACGCGATGTTGCACCGGCGAAGTCTACACAGGAAGAGCCGGCGTCGCCCGGCTCCGTGCCCCCGAGGCGGGCCCGGCCGGGGCGGCTGCTCTGGCTGGGCGGCCGACGGGCCGGCGGCTGGGCGCGCAGGCGCCAATTGTTAGATTGTCGAAATCGTATCTATTTCTGTATCATCCGTGGTACATCTGCATGTAGACAACATGTAGACGTCTATAGATGGTCTATATTTTATCTACAAATATACCACTGGACGTGGACAAAATGTAGACGTCTATAGATGGTCGGCAGGGTATGCCTCCGGAATCGTTCAACATCTCGATCTCTCTGCGAAAAGTGAGGTTTTACGAGGCGTGAACTGGAGGCCTCCTCTGGAGACCTCGTTTTCGCTAAAATAAGTTTTTTTCTATCATACAGCTTTTATTCGTAAAAGTTTGATGAACACATACCCTCAATGACTTGCATAGCGTTGGCGGGCTGGCCTAGGGTGGCGCAGTGCCGCCACAGGCACACCCGAATCACTGCAGCTTACCATTGGCTGCCTCGGGTATGTCCTTGGGGAGTTTCTTGTTGCCCTCATACCCGTTCGGGCGAGAGCGGGGTGGTTCGCTATCTCTTTGGGCACACGGTGCAGGAGAGCCGGCATAAAAACCTGGTGGCTCACACTCAGCTGTACCTAAGGGGCAAAGTGTACTGTGCAGGCCCGCCAGACATGACGGTATGGGGGACTGCCTACCTCTCAGGCGCCGTGCGCGCTCCCTGCAACTTACGTCTCCGGGCTCTTTCCTCAGGCGCCTCATGCTGTTGAGTTTTTCTTGGAGGTCCTCTGGGCAACCTCAGAACACTCCTGCCAAGTCACTCGATTTAAATTTCCTGAAACATCGGCGTATACCGATTTTTAATATCACAAAAGCATTGGGGAGGGGGGGGGGATTTATTTATAACCTATGAAACGCTTTAGGATTTTCTTAAACAAATATAAGATACAAAGATAAAATACAGTCAAAGCCCCTAAATCCGGACGAAAAGCAAAACACCGCTTATATGTTGCGTAAATTTGTCAATTTTGGAGAAAAAACAAATTTCAAAATGCTGTGTGGTAGTGTGCACCATAGCGAACACGACGGTGAAGAAAAATAATTGATATTTCATTCTTTGAACTTTGTTTACCCGAGGGAAACCACAGCCAGGCGAAAGGTCTGAAATATGTGTTTTTTTTTCTTGTCTTCGAAAGCTGCCCAAAATGTTCTGGCTCGTACGTGCCGCAGGCGCGTAGGAGCCGGGGGCCCTGGGGGCACATGCCCCCCCCCCCCCCCCCCCCCCCCCCCCCCCCCCCCCACGGTTCAACGGTATGTTCGGTAGTTTTAATCACTAAACGGCCCGCCGCTGCACTACATCCAGCCCGGCTTCGCCGCCCAACTGCCAACAATGAATATTGCTACACTTAAATGTTTTGCGCTCATAGAAAATGTAAGGTACAATTTTGTTCACAATCTAAGCTTGCCTGAATGCGTCCTTGCTAAAAAATGACAACTCTGTCGCAACCAAAAAAAAAATTGTTCTCATGTTTATTACGAATTCATCTGAACGCACAGACTTGCTTAATTCACAAAATTGTTCCTCTTATTCTGTATGTTGGATTATTTTATATACCCGTTCTGCTATCCGACAAAAGAGGTGAGCGACCCCTGTAAGGTAGGCAACCCGCTACACAGGACCCCTTACCTTTAGTGACTTTCCTACGCGCCTGACGTGCCGTGAGGCCTCAGCGAACAACTTTCAGATATTTCATATCTGCGGTTTCATCTACAGGATGGCGTCATAGAATCGATCTTATCTCACCCCGTTTTATTTTAACGGGCATTTTCCGAAGGTCCCCTAATTTCGGACACCTTATTCTTGAAGTGCACATAGCCTGCATACGCGGCTCCTTCACGTGGTCGGACCGAGTTGACTCATGATTTAACTCATGATTTTTGATAGCAAGACCAGTGCCGACCTCCCCCATGACATTTGTACACGTTGGCTGCGATTTTGTACTTCTGTCCGGAATTAGGACATCTTTCCTCGGTTTTCCTATGAGTTGTCCTGAGTGTAACTTTGAACACACTGTGCGACCCCTTCCCGTAGTCCCACCAAGACGGTCAAGGTGTGAAAATTCGTGGTTTCGGACGTATAAACTAATACCGATAACTCACCATGACCTTTCCGCCGACAACACGAGTTTTTGTTGAAGTGTCCGGAAGGGCGAGGTCGGCGCCGGTGTCCTCAAGGGCATTCCTCGGGACCAGGAATTGAAAATTTGCAATCTATCTGAATGAATACTTTTTTTAAGGGCACGCTCTTTGTCTGCCTACAACGCACCTGTTCACTCGCAGCATAACGAGGGGACAACCAATCGAAACCGTCGTCAGCAGTTATGATTGTTAATTGCCCTACGACCACCTCGTGCTTGGCTGCCCCATGTACAGCAGGTGTTTACTGTGACAAAGTCCACAAGTCCGTTAATGAACGGTGACTGCGCGAGGAACGGAGTCGGTTCGTCGACCTGCAAACACTGCTGCCTTTTGACACCTGGGGAGAATGGGCGAACGGTCACTTCGGCGGCCTGGCGGTCGGGCTGGGAGAAACCTGTCAGGAGCAGCAGGTAGAGTCGGCGCTGCGTAACTACGGCTCGCACTACTATAAGCTTACAAAGAAACTTTATTCGCATTGCAAACAATATTGAGGTTCTATCTTATGATCTGTTATAATTTTACTTCCCGAATAAGTTCTTTCCAATTTAGATACAAATTGTTCGCATCGCTTGCGAAGATGTTCTTTTTGAGTTACGAGGAAAATGTTTATAGCTTGCAAAGAAATTGAATGAAAAGAAAAGAATTTGTTACAAAGTTAGTAATACACAGGGCCCCTAAATTCTTTGTAATGCAGTGCGAAGTTCTTTCCGTGGTGGGACCATAAAGAACTTCTGACCGGTGACGGGTTATTTCAATGGTATGAATGACGAAGGCACATCCCGCATCCCGTTCCCTCAGGCAGCTGGGGCCTGTCCGGGAGGGCGAGGACGGCGCCAGTGTCCTCAAGGACATCCCTCGGAACTATGCGGGGGCTGCGGACCAACAGGAGTTCTGGGTCCCCGCCAATGCGATGGCTCCTACTGGCGTGCTCGTTAGGGGCGCTGGCGGGAGTGAAGTGCGCCGTAGTCGTGGACTCGCATCGCGGTGAGGACGTCTCCGCACGGTGCGTGCTGGATGTGCTCCAGACGTCGCTGGCGGACACCGTCCAGCTCACCGTCCTGGGGCCGCAGCTGCCCGGGTTGGGCAGCGTGCTCGCGGCCTCCGGGCTACCCGTCGTCCTGGCTAGCGAGGGGCCAGGAGGCAGCTCCCGGAGGCCCAGGCCGCGGCCCCATCGGAGGCACACAGACGCGGTGCTTATCACCACGTCGACGTCAGGTGAGTAGAGGCGGCACGGCACGCCTGCCTAGGCCTGCGTGATTAATCGAAACATCGAAATTCTGAACGAATATTGTCATAATCGACCACGATTGGCCAATTTGGCGGGCTATTGAAGCAAGTATCAAAGGCCTAAACATAGCTGATCATCACACTTACAAATCGCAATGGGGTTTTCGGTAGTCGCCACAACTGAAATTTGGCTTGCGGGCTTTTTCAAATTATTCGGGGTTAGTACTTCACGTCTAGACTGCTAGGGGTATTTCAACAGGCCAATTGGGGCGGCTATCGCAGGTCCACGGTTCAGGCCTAAAATCGCTGATAATTACACAGAAAAATCGCAAACGGTTTTCGCCCAGTCCAGAAAACCCATGGGCCGAATGGGGTTCACATGATAGGTTTCCCATGGGAGAGGGAGTTTTCCCCCGGGAGAGATGCAATTTGCCATGCCCCCCCCCCCCCCGTGTGGAGGTTATTTTTCATGGGACATGGTTTTGCCTTCCAAGGAGCTCCCTGGTAGTACTCTAACTCCCATGAGACTTTTACCGATAGTGAATGAAATTCCCATGGGATTTCTCCAAGAGTAGCAGAAAGAAGTTAATGCTGCAGAGAGAGTTACTCTACAAGAGAATAAAAGAGTAGAGAATGATGGGAATTTAGTAATGTTTTATGTGCATTTAATTGTGCTTTCTTCTGTTTGTACTGTGGTGCATATACTGTTGTGCATATTTCAGTTGTGTCCTGCGAAGTTTTGTGTTCATTATGCTTTGACTTTCAAAGCAGTTTTGTTTGGGAATGTGTTTCATCGTAATTAATGGTCTTAATATTCGACTTTATTACTGTACAATTCATTACGTACTGTTCAACATATTTCTAGTGTACAGGGTTTGAGCACTTAGGTGCACCTAGGTAATGTGTTAATTTTTACACTTTTGACTTAAAAGCCAATTTTGTTCTGTTTTGCAATATCTTCTTGTTCTGTTGGATTATTTTACCCCTCACAATTCAATACAAGCTCAGTTATTTCTCCAGATTTCATTTGCTTTCTAGTTGCATTTCAGGTTCCCATTTTTCCTGAGTAAGGCAAGTTATTCATGATTGAAGACCTCCGTTTGTGCTTCTAACAATTTAGCTCAAGTTATTTCAGGGCCTCTTCGGCTTCCACTCATAGCATTTGAGCTATGAAGACATTTTCTCAGGGCTCATCGTAGCCGTCTACAGGCACAGGTGCCCCATTGGTTCACGTCGTAGCACTTTCCTTCTTAGACGCAATCATATCCCATAGGAATTTTCTGTCCCATGGATATCTTTCTTTGACGTAAGGAAGTTTTCTCCCATCGGGGAGCCCTCTCCTATGGGGTCACTGATCCCATGGTAATCCAATGGGAAATTTTCCAAAAATGTAGGGGAATCCCATGCCTATGGTTATTTGAGTACTCCCATGGGGTCCCATGACATCCTTTGGGTCATGGGATCCCTCATGGATTTTCTGGACTGGGTGGACGTGGACAGTACTGAGAGTTATCCAGTTAAAATTCATGAGCGGGCTTCTTCGAGTTACCTCTAATTCAAACCGCCGGAGGAATTTTAACAGGCCTATTTGGGCGGCTGTTAAGCGGCACACGTCATGGATGAAATAAAAAGTTTCTGCACAGAATACGAAGTTTGAACCCGGAAAAGCGTCTTAACCGTGGCTGTTGAAATGTTTTTTTCATGCATATCTCAAAGTTTTGATTGCAAAGGACTGGATTTGTAAAATAAAAAAATTGTGGAGAAAATTTTTCTGACCTGAATTACACTATCGGTGTAGTTACACCATCGGAGCTGATGCAAGTCAAACACAGTTTATCGAACAGAAGTCGAGTTCTGAACGCGAATTTGAGCAATTAATGGTATTGACGTATTGCCCGCTCGCCTACAGCAAGACTGCGATTATTATTCCATAAGTTGGATGACAAAAATGTGGGAAAAACATGCCGGCCTGTACCACCCGACCCGACCACCCGGGTGTCTGGGTTGGGTGTGAGCCGTCGCAGTGGCCCAAGTGAGCCCACATGCGTGAGAGGATGAGATGCAGTCAAAAACCTCAGTAGCAAATGCCTGTGAGGTGCGAATAAAGCTACCTAGGCGCCTTACAGGTGCCTCACGGGCGCTTTTTCGTTGCCGTTTGCTTCTGGGGAATAATTGGGGTCTTTCAAATATTCAGACCATCGACGGATCGCGGTTTTTTCCGACAATTCCACAGACATGCGACTGCGAAGCATGCACTACTCGCCTGGTCAACTACTTCTGCCTTACCGCCCGGTTCTTTCCCTGTCCACAGAACCAGGTGCGGATACAGGAGCGGCGGAGGCTATGTACCACGTTCTGCCTACTTAAAGGCGGAAAGTTTATCAGGTTACGTACCCTTCAGGCGTCCTACGGGCACCATCATGGCTCCTAGCAAAGGGGGGGGGGGGGGATGACCCCGTCGCCCTTCCCCGGGATACGCCTGAACAGAAGATTTTGTAACTGTAACCACTGTTCTCCGTGCTGCCCATGTCCAGTGACAGGTTCCCCCACGGACCTGGCGGCAGCAGTCGAGCGCTGCCTGGCTATACTACGGCCCGTCGCCTCCCAACGTGTGTTAGTGTGGGTCGCCTCCGCCGAGCCACTCGCGTCATCCGGGGTCTCGTGGTCGCTTACTGTGCTGGATGGCCTGGCGCAGGCCGCGTGGCGGCACCGCGTCCTGCGTTTCGTGGTCGTCGTATCCAACGAGACTGAAAGCCGCTGTCTGGTAAGATTGCTTTTGTGAAACAAAGCAGGGGATGACAACTGCCATTGCGCTGCGCGGCAGATACGCGTATCCGGGAGGCGCAGCAGTCTCAAAATCTTAACTAGATCCTTTAAGCATACGGAATGCTTCCGCACAAGCTTGTGCACATTTTAATCTTACCTCGATCCTTACGCACAATATTAAGCAAACGGAGTGCCTGTGCACAAGCTAGTGCACATTTAGCGTGTAGTTTATTCACTTTTGTGCGGAATTTTGCACAACAAGCGTGCAGCTTCCGTATGCTTAATTTTGAGTGGAACTATGGTCTAAATTGTACATAAGGTTCTAGGGTGCTTTTTTAATCCTCCGCACTGAAATTCCGGACTGGATTACGTCGATCGGCACAACCTATGCCATGTGAGAAATCGGTAGGTCACCGCAGAATCAAGTTTTCAAATTCGTTTTCAGGTCGAATATTTGTAAATAATGAAAGCGTCTCGGGCGGTTGGTGTTTGCTACGGCTTACAAATGACTTTGCATTGATATAAAGTATTCGACATAAACTAATTCAAAGCTTGACTCGGCGGTGACCTATAGATTTTTCAATACCAGTTTCATAGTATAGGCTGTGTCGCTCGACGAAGCCCACTGAAGAATTTAAATGCGGAAGATTAAACATATTTTGAGGCCTCCGCGCCTACCGGCTGCGCGCACCTACCACGCAGCGCTATGGCAGTTGCCATCCCTCAAGTACTTCGCAGAAGCCAAGTATGTCATAAGGAAGAAGAAGAACGCAGGGGTAGTTTGAAAAATCGCGCGCTGGGAGCTTCGCATGATCATGTACTTTATGTTTTTCCGCACTGAGTAAAATCACATAAGAAAAGTAGGCCGATACCATGACCACCTAATATTCTCATGGAACTTTGGTAGTAGGTTTGCCCCCTAGGGAGGACTGATTTTTTAATTTTATACGAACGCGAGGGTCGGTATTCAGTTACTTTAATTCATATTTTTTTGCTGCAGCTTGTGGCGCGGCGTGGACGGCAAGGGCTATTGTTTAAGGCGAATGGGATCAGGAGACCACCTGGGCGACCACTTGAAATCCGGTCGATACACCGCCCGGAAGCTCTGAAGAGCGTTGTTGACGGTCTTTTAGCCCGTCTTTTAGCCCGTCCTGACACGTTTCTTTAGAAACGGCAGGAGCCGGGCTTATAGTCTGATGCCGCATGTTTGTTCGGGCGGACGTGTGTACGCTGACTCATTCTAGATAGAACAACTTCAAATTTTGAGGATCAACTTCTTTTTTTTTTAAACGAAGAATCACGAGCGGTGGCGATTTGTATCGAATTTTTGAGAAATGAAAATATTTATGTTTTGGTTTGTGAGGTTAGGGTTGGCCGCCGCCGCAGAGGCCTGATGAATGCGGCGCGCACTGTAACACGGGACGGGCTCAGGTTGACGATTATAATCGTAACGAATACTGTGGGGGTACGGTTGGGGGGTAAAGGGGTGGAGTGGTTTGGGGGTGCTCGGCTAGTAGCATGGGACAATGTACCACTCCGCACCCTACTCCTGCCCAGTCAGTGGTGTGCTGCGTGGCCGCAAGTAAAACTATCTAGCTTCTCATAATGATTTGGCATTTAAGGAATTTTGAGGGAGCACGCTTGTGGTTACTTTACTTCATTGTAATTATTATTGTTAATCTATTGCAATTACATTCCCAGCAGCTACCGTCCCTCGCCTTGGCCGGCAGCGCCGCTATTACACTTACATATTCTCTCCGGCTTCACTTCTCCGGCCCACTCCCGCTTCACGACTCGACTCGACTCTTGAACTCGACTGCCTCCCATTGTCGCGCGCTGCCCGGCCGGCTGGCCCTTCGGCCGTGACCCGAAGTCCCCCGAAGCCGCTTGACCCTCGGCTGGACCTCGGCCCGCCGTCCGGCGGACAGCCGCTAGAAGCGCCGCGCTGTGCGCTGTCCCGTAGTGTCCCGTCCCTCTCTCGCGCACACAAATTGCGGCCGCGCGCACGGCTCGCGAACTCAAAGCAAAACTTACAATAATTTACCTTTAATTTAAATACGGGTCGTTGTCAGCTGTCTGACAACAATACATCAGTTGTCGGGCACTTCTAGGAGGGCGGGCGGGCCTTCCCGCAAACGCCACCGGCAGGCGAAGCTGGCCGGTGGAGCGCAGCGTGAGGTTTGACGGAGGGACGGGCCGGGTTTCGTTCCTCCGTCGGTCCGCACGTGTGCTCTGTCAGTATGACATGGTACCATTTTAGCCGCTTTCCACACATTATTTACAAAACTCAAGGCTTATGAGTAAAATCTGAACTTCGTTTTATTTCGCGTTTTTCCCCAAACATCGCCTGATGGAAAATACTCTTTCCACCGCGGTTACATCGTTCTTCGCAACTGCGATGCGAAAGGTTGGCGGCACTTCCTTCTCGCTTTCGCGCATGTCCTGCCGCTGAAATGTTGCGTGTTTCAAACGCGGCTTGCTTTAATGGTCTACATCTTGAGCCTCTTGTTACATCGCCGGCGTGAAGAAGTTTGGCTCATTTCTGTTTTAGAAGATTGGAACCACCTTGCCAGTAAGTATTAGTGGTTTCTTTGTTAAGCGCAGATGCGCTTAAGAGTAGAGGCCGAGGAGCGGGTCATTTTCCCTGTTGCGTCGTTTCTGGCTTGCTCCATGGTTCTTTCAAATATGTTAGAAAGAAGCACTTGCTATTCAGATATATTTACTTGTCAAGGACCCGCCACAACGTTTGTCCTGGCACACATAAACCGTTACGCGGAATTTCAGATTTGGAATGGAGAATATGCCACCAATTCTACCGGTTTGTAAAAAGAACGACATTGAGAAGTTGGTAGGTCGTCCAAAGCATGAGATAAGTGCGCACGTATCTCATGTCCAAAGCGTGAGGGGCAAAAGTTAGCTATGGCTGCACTTCGGTAGGTTGACGGCGCGCATTTACCCTAACGAACCTTGCAACAAAATAGAAGTTTTGGCAGCAGACAGAGTGATTAACAGGTTAGGTTTCCGCCGGGCACTACCAACCCGTCGCAGAAGTCGCGACTTTTACTTCCCTTATTTTGCATCCATATTTCTTCTCAATTGAGGATCTTTATGGAAAATGTAAAATTAAGTTTCATTCCGAAGCAGTTCTCTAGCATGGTTCGTACTAATACTGCGCTTTTGCTGTAGATAAAAAAACCTGTCAGTCAACCTGCGGAAAGACTTCCACGATTCAAAATACGATCCAGCTAAGAAAAATCCCCATCGCGGGGAATATTCCCGGGAATTTAGGAATATTCCCGCGTGCCAAAATTCCCAGGAATTTTCAAACCCTATCTGAATCCACAAGTCACCAATGAAACTTCGCTCTGCGACTGTCTAAGACGCTCCTGAACCCCAGCTCAACGCTTGACCACCTACTGCCCGCTTGCACACTGGTACATCCTTATCCCCGTGTTCAAAAAACCGCGCGTGGCCGAGCTCTGTTGTAACTCCCCATCGCCGCGAGCGTACTTCCGGCCTGGCCGCTTCGGGCCTCGATCCTATGTCTTTCACTTGCCCAAGCGGTTCTAAGCCAGCGTCTGCTGTGACTTACGTCTTGTCCGCTCCCCGTTTGCATCTTTATGCGTCGGGGCAGTGTCAGTTGGAGTCAGTCTTCTGCTGAATCATGTCCGTTTGGGGCATTAGAAGTTGTTCGCACACTTGTCTCCTATTCTGAATGTGATAGAGAATGTCCCGCGGTGTTTGTAGTGATTTTCGTGAGATTGGCGTGTGACAGGCCGGACATCAGTGGGCAACAGCGCTCAGGTGTCCGGGCCACGTTCACTCTCAAGGCAAAATTGAAAATCCGCGCTGAACTTCACACACCTGTGACTACCCTGAAAGGAATAATAGAAGGCAGGTGGCAGGGAGAAGATAGAGGCAGCAGCGCTATGGGTGTCCGTTAAGAGGCAGAAAATAATTTTTTAAAAAGGCGTAAAAGTACAAGAATGTGAAGGATGCGTGCTATCCCAGTGGACTGCCCAGGCGCTGCTGCTATGCAGCGGCGGGTGCCCCTCTCAGGCAGCATAATCAAGGCAAAATCAAAAGCAATTGAACTAAAACTTAATGTAGAGGGATTCGCTGTCTCCGATGGATGGTTCAACCAATTCTGGCACATATACAACGTCGTGTGGAAGGAGGGTGGCGGGGGAGAGCGCGGACGCCAGTGAGGACACGACAATCGAGGTTTGGAAGAACAACAGCCTCCCCCGCCTGCAAGGGACCAGTTAAATGTCCGGGCTTTTCATCAACTTGCTGCCGGACAAGACTATGTGCATGTGTGTTGAGGAGAAAGTCGGCGGAAACAAACAGAGCAACGCTTGAGTAACCGTCCTGTTGGGGAGTAACGCCGAACTTGTCCCCTTTCTCATAGACCAGTCTGTCAAACCACGGTGCTTGGCGGCAATTCGCACCCTGCCCTGCACTCCTGCCAGCCAGTGCAACGCATGAGTGATGGGCGAAGAGTTCCGAACTTGGCTGCACAAGTTTGACGCCCGGATGCGAGTGCAGAAGAGGAACGATATCCTTTTGGTGGACAACTGCCCGACCAACCCCATCACTCTGGATGTGTGCACAAAAATGTCAAGGTGCATTTCGTGCCCATCAGCTGCACGTCCCGACAGTAATCCATGGACCAAGAGATCAGAAACCTAAAGCACTCCTACAAGATCTGGCACGTCCACAGACTGCTGCATTTCATGGGCAGGGACAACGTCTCCTCAAAAGACTTTTGTCGTTCGGTTCTCATTTTTCAGTCTCCATAATCAACAATTCCTTGTCTTTGCAGTGGGCATTAAACTAAGGCGACGCCCCGGAGCTGGCGACACCGGAAGGAAAGACTGTCGAAGCCAGGTAAGGTAAAACTTCCCAACAAATTTATGACTCCATTTTCCTAGAAGCTAAAAAACGTATTTAAAACTGCAGTACAAGGGGCCTGCGTTATATGCCATGGTTCGCGCTATCGGGTCAAAGGGCAGGGCCGTAGCCGAATGGGGAAGTGCCCTCCTTCGACTCTTGTAGGACGAAGGACGACGGTCTGGAAATGTGCCAGGAAGTGACTATAGACCAAATCGCAGTGCTCCACGGAGAAGCGGCGTCAGCTGAGACCATCCTGCAGGTTGAGGGGGAGGACGACGACTAACCTCCTGTCCCCGACACAGCAAGCAGTTTGAAGTATTTCTACCCTGTTGGTTGTTTATATTTAAAATACTGATGGTGTTTGTCTCCTAACTCTGCTGCTTTTCTCCAGCATTTTTTGCGTGCACCCGCCCTTTTGTCTACTTCTGGACTCAACGGCTCGTGATGCCTTAAGTGCATACAGACAAACCACTGCCAACATACAAATCATCAACTGATACAATGGGGATTACCTTTGAAGCTTGTAAACGTTTGCATTGACCTTCAGTAGTACGGACACTCTGTTGTCACTATGTGGTGGGGGTACGGAGCAAGTACAGACCTTCCTAGTCCAAAATTGAAGACGTTCGGTGGTTTTTCCCAACAGTAGATGTCCAACACATGAAACTGCTACGGTAGGGTAGGCCGCACAACACGTGTCCATACAGGGATTGACGTTGCCTACGTAACCGGCGCCGTTTGTGCGCTGACCAGCAAATTCTCTTTGTCACGGAAAAAATCGTGAATGTACCAAATAAATAATCCCCTATACTACCAAAAATAGCTAGAGTCGACGGAAATGTTACGGCTCGCTCCTCCAGATACGTTGGAAAACGATCCTGGCACGTTTCGTGAGAGTTTGTTAAGTACTTGTATCTTTAAAATGGCACAACTCCGAAACGGTGAGTCGTACAGACCTCAGAACAGTTATTGTCGGATTCATCAGACCCTTTTCTGTAAGATCATAGCATATTTACGTCCAAAATTTGTTTCAAAATATAACTGAGATCTCAGGATGCGATCGTGTTCCTTAGAGCTTTCAGGGTCCAGAAGTTTCGAACCGCAGTCAAATCCCACTTAAAATAGCCGGGTTTCAACCCAAATGTAAGGTGTCTAGTAGAAGGTCGTGCAACTAAAAAGACAAATCTCAGGCAATTTCTTTTTTTAAGTTGACGAAGTTTGGGTTGGAACCTTCTACCTAGGGAAGCAACCTATACCACTGAAGTTTTATGAGAATCCGGGACGGTCATGGTATCAGCCTGCCCTTTTTATATATGATTTTCCGCACTGTCCGGCCCCCCTCGCAATATAGGGTATTTCACTGTATCCAAACCGTAAACTGTATCCGGTATGACAAATCGAGGCCGTAGAACGTCTTCACGCCGGTGTCCGTCCGCCATGTAGGGCTCTCGTATTTAGTGACAGTGATTATCACCAAGATACGAGGGAAAAGTGTAGCGAGACATGGAAAGTCTTCGACCGTGCCAATGTGCATATTAGTACTCACCACTGTATCAGCACGATACACACAACCTCATAGTCAGTATATTTACATAGGTGTTGACATGGAAATCCAACATGGCGCACGTTACCTGACCGAAGGTATTCCACTGCCACTACGAATTGTCATACCGGATACAGTTTTGGCAGTCACTATCTTCCTGTTTTGGTTCCAGTTCGGGTGTAGTGAAATACTCTTTTGGGCGCTTCAGCGCGGGGTATCGAGCGAAATGATGTTGTAGACGTTTTAAGTGACGTTACGTCATTGATAGACAGTTGAGTTGACGACACCGTTCCTGATGTCGCAGACATTCGGCTCGCAGCCGTACCCGCAAGTGTGCCGAAGCAAGCCTTCGCCGCCCGTGCCCGTGTCGCTGCGTGAGTGGGCTGCAGGAGACCTGGGATTTGGGACTGCAGACCGTCAGAGCCTTTTCCCGCCCCTGAGGTCGCTGGACCTGAGAGGCTGTACTGTGCAGGCGAGCGTCAGCGTCGAATCGCCGTACGCGCGGTACGACACGAAGCGCAGCGCCGCCGGAGTGGCCGGCAACGCTCTCAACGAGTGGGCGCGCTACGGCAACTTCACTCTCCAATTGTTCGCCAACCCCACACGGCAAGCGGTACGTCCGCACGCCACGGGCCGAGCAAATAGAAAGTGTCTCTAACTTCTTTGACGTCAGCCGCTCCCCATGCGCTCTTGCAGAATACTCTGTTAGCGCTGGAAGAGCGCATGAATAGCGCATTTTCAAGGCGCTTTCAAAATAGCGCTAGTAGAGCGCGCAGACACAAACGTGGGGGTCCCTGGAACATTAAAGCAGCACACCCCTTGTGAGAGTCACCAGTTCTCCCCGCCAAGATTCTCGCTGGTAGTGGGGGGAATAACGCACAAAATATGGCCTAAATGTGCAAAAGTGGATCGGAACGATTTTTTTGCGGGAATCGGTGCTTTAGACCGTGCTCTTTCAGATTCGAGTTGGAGCCAAACTCGGAAAACGCGGGAACAACCCCAAAAAGCGGGTTGCATATCTGCCAGGAGCAGTGCCGCTTTTCTTCAGAAAACTCGTTATACATCGAGAGCTAGTTGAGATACCGTCGCGGTTGAAACGGCAGGCTGTTAAGAATACACAGGAGAGTTATCGGTACCAGTTGAATCCCATTCCTGTTCAAATTGCGACCTCCAGAGCCAAGAAACTCATTGAACGCCGATGTTCAAAATTAGAAAACAGAGAGTAACTCGAAAATTTCCAAGTCGAAAGTACTGATTTTTTGACACTAACAGATGCGCCATTTCATTAGCTTTCAGATAGGCGTTTAAAATTTGGGGGTCGTCGCTTTGCATTTCGAGTGGCACCGCTTTGAACGTCGCGGGGCGGCCCATTCCGGCGACTGCCGCCGTCCCCCGCTCTATCTCTCTCGCACTCACGGCGCTCCCGTAAGGGACGGAATGGTCCGTAACTCGGCTAAATATCGAGCTAGAATTGGGATTTTTGATTCTGCGCTTTCTTTAGACATAGCTGATCAAGGTATGCTAGGGAAGCACCTGTTAAACGCTAACTTCAAAACGCACTTCAACGAAATAATGACAGCCTTTCAGGCGGAGATGCGAAGTGCGCAGGGTTCACCAATCTGTGATTTGATTAAATAAAATGGGATAAAAGCGTATTTACAATAAAGCGTTCCCGGAGAAGGGGACAACCTGACAACACACTTCACCAGAAAAAAAATCTTCCACTCCGCATATTTTCGAAACAGGTCGCGGTGGTATTCAGAAGTTAGCTGACAAAAATCCAAAAGTACATGCCGTGCAACAACATTCGGTTTTTAGCGGCTTTCGGGGATAATGAAGGCGCTTTTGGACATTGCAAGCGAAATTTTCATGTTTTGACTGTCGTTGAATCGCCTGAATGATTCGGAAGCCTGTGAGGGCCTCCGTTTCTCCAACCATAAAATGGACTGCCGGCGAAAACTTTTGTTCTGGGTAACGGTGTGAACTTCGAGTACCTTATTTACTCTATCTCAAACTTCGAATTCAATTTCGGGTATTGGTTGAAGTAGGAGAGCGTGTAAAGTAGCGAGATAAAAGGCGAGGGGCACCATCCCGTCCTCCTATGGATATGGAATCACGTAATGTCCCTGATTGATTCGCAGAGACCGCGCAACCGCGCCGGGGCCTCCTCGGGCACGGTCGGCCACATCGCGGACATCGTGTCCGGCCGGAGGGACGTGGCCGTGGGGGCGCTGTTCCTCACGCCCGACCGCTACGCCGTCATGGCTTTCGCCAAAGTCTGGAGGGTGCGTAACGCGTAATGAAGTGATCAGACATTTTACCTTCGGAAGCGTTATCGGTGGATTTTTATCTTAGTTGAGGTAGGTCCAAATTAAATACGAACTAGGTATAATAACACCGCCCCGATAGCTGGTACTGTGCTGTGGTGCTGTCGCCGTGTCGAGTTTGGTGAGTTGTGGAGCCCTGATGCCGATGTAGTCGCTTGCACAGCGATTTTAGGGTTCGAATACCGTTCCCCTTCTCGATCCTCGATGGAAATTGCCTACATTTTTAAGGTAGGCTCGTGGTTGACCTAAGGTTGAATACAAAAGGTTTGGACATCGACATGCGCTCTGATTGGGTGGCGACATTGTTCCGAGCTATCTGCTCGACGAGTGTGCAGCGCTTCAGCGCAGGGCGCGACACACACCCACTTTCTGTGGGTATCAATGCCTAACTCAGTTTGAACATTTTAATTGTAACTATACTTCATTTAGATCAGATAAAGGCATCTCTGCAATCCACTTTCAACATGTATAGAATGTAGAAGGAATTAAAGCCATCTTCGCCTCATCCCATTTGCGTTTATCTTCTAAATGAATATCAGTCGATTCAATGTACAAAAAATATAAAATATTTATAGTCTTAAACAACCTCTTATTTTTATTTCGTCTTTAACTTGACTTTAGGCATGAATATTTGAGTGAGATTATTTTGACTTTCAAGACTGCAAATAAACACCCAACCGGGTTGAAATAGCCTCAGCTGTAGCATCATTAATGTACAAATGAAATAGTTAGACTCTGTAACTTGCCACTGAGAGCCTTTCTAACATTGGCTTTCATTCCAGAATTGCTTAATTTGGTTCCCATGGCCGTTGTGCCATCTCAATACTATGTCTTCCATGGAGAGCCACAGGCGCCAGCCTGGTCATTTTAGCTGGGTCACCGTCAGGGATATCGAGATAATCAAGAGATATCGGCTCACCCGAACCCTCAGACAGTTCTGTCTCAAAGGACAAACAAAAATAAAAATAGATAAAAACAAAAATTGTTCACTTAGCTCAGTTCTGAGAGGGCCACCTAGGCAGTCACTGACTTAACGGTAATAAAGGGATAGGCAATAATTCAGCATATACACACCTCCAATTGAAGATGCCACACTTTCAAATTTGACAAGAGCCCTCATAAAAAGGCAGGTGTCTGATTGAAGTCTAAGAAAATATTCGCATAAGAGGATTGAAAAATAAAATTACGGTAAAAGAGAATTTTAATGCGTCATCAATCTCACATGCTTTGAGTAGCTCCTTGCAATGATCACAGCATTTCTCATGTGGGCTGCTGGGACCCCCTGCATCCACATCCGATTCATAATCCAGGCCTTCATCTTCACTAACTTCTACTGTACAGGTTGAATCTCGATTACCATCTACTTCACTGTGGAAAGCTTCAGATCCCTTGACAGAATTTGGAGTAAGAGGTGGGGTAGAGACTTTAGGAGCAAGTGCTGCCCTATCAACTTTATCCTGGGGAAGAAAATAAAAAAAATAAGGCATTAAACATCTAAAATTAATTAGATTTAATGCTATTCAAATATATAATGATGAAGGTTATGTACACCAAACAAAACTGATATTTGCTTGGAACATTATTAGATTGCAAATTTTTTTTAACACCGAGTGCGAACACCACCAGCAATGAAAAGTTCAATCTTTTTCTCGTTATTCTTTCATTCTTTCACTTTGTTGGCTTGCTGGGGCGTGGGTTGTATTCGTTTCCCAAGTTCTGAGGAAACGTGACGGTCTGAGGCAGCACGAACTGCCTGACGGCAGTGCCGAACCTTCCTTCTCCTTGTGAAAGCCTGCTTCTCATAGCTTTGCTGCTCCTCAGCTTCTTTTAGGAACCTTCCTTATAATTCATTACAAACTCAGTTTATTTCTTCATTCTCCAGCTTAAGTTAGTCACCTGTGATTAGATCACTCAATCTTCATCCACAGTGGGAGAAGTTACAGCCTTCTGATGATAAGTAGTACATTGGAAAACTAGGTTTAGCACGCTCAGGGTAATTGACGATAAAAGCAAAAATAGAAGAAGAAATCAAGAAGAATTCAGCCAAGCAGACTCCATTTGACTGGTAAGGTTCTTGTGAAATCTTCTTGAATTTGACTCGGTTTAGTCAAAACCGAGAGAAAACTCATCGCAGAGTTAGAGTTTTCCTTCTTGTTTGGCCTTTGGCATCTGCCAATGTCGAGTAGTCGCAGCGATAGACCACAAAACACGGCTGAGCCTAGCCGACTCCGTGCCGAGCTGAACCAAGCCCAGAGCTGCGCAGTATGGTACCCATTGCGTGCCTTCAAAAGTCTCTCGATTAGCTAAATATTTAAAACTCCACCGATGGAGAAAAAAAAACGGCTCGTCATTTTGTCCGCCAACAAATATTTACTCGTAGTCTAGAAGCTGAGCATTGTATGTTGCGTGGTTTCTCTGAAAACTGTGACAGACTAACGAACGAGTGTCGGCGCGTGGTCCATTCGTTTGGGAACAAGGGCTCGTTAACTAACTAATTAATTAACTTAATTAACTTTAATTAAGAATGCAAATCCTTTTTTACATCTCACAAATCACATCTCTTCCCTTCCTTGTTCAGATATGGATAAAAATCCCGGCAGTATGACGAACGCTACTTCGGCCTATCAGGATTTAACGTGTAGAATGTTTTTTTTTTTTGCTAGTGCCCCTATGTTTTCAAGTAAAGTCCCCCTCGCTGCCCCCCCCCCCCCCCCCCCATATTACCTGTTCCCGCACTGGAGTGTTCCAGCCCAGCCTTACAGGGCAAAGTTAGGCAAGCTCTGTACCAATAGCCTCACACGAGGTGCTCTTTTAGGCGCCAATCTTCGTGTCGCTAAAGATTCAAATGGCCACTCTGGTCACTTGCGCCAGACGAAGGTCAGGTCGATTTTGACCCGTTTGAATCCGTGTGATTTTTACCGATCGAGCGAAAACGATCCCGTATGAAAACGAATTGTTCCTGAATCTGGTCGCCAGCTGTCCGAAAGAGCCCCCGCCGCTCCGGGCAAGCTCCGCGAAGTGTCCGGAATCGCTCGGACTGTTCCGCAAACCACCCGCCGCCGGGACCGGGCTAGTCCGAATCTAGTCCCCGGTTAGCGGGGCAGTCCGGATTCAGTCCGGTGGCCAGCGGACGTAGTCCGGATTCAGTCCGGTGGCCCGCGGAACTAGTCCGGATTCAGTCCGGTGGTCCGGGCATGTCCGAAACAAGTCCGTCCTGTGCGGACCAACCCGGAATCGGTCCGAGCACTCGGACTCTTTTCGGACTTCTCTCTATTTTACGCTGCGTTTTTGTGGACTTAGAAAATTTTTGCTCGTGACATGGAAACTCATCGAGAACAGGCTTGTATTTGAACTAAGATTCTTGTTTGATAATATTAAAAAGAATTGGCCTTAAGTGTAACTAGCAACCCTATCTCATACAGTAAAACGTTGTGTACAAGAAGTAATCGACACTTCAGCATACTGTGCGTTTCTTTTTATTTTGGTTCCATGGTCTGACGCTTTTTACGTTTTGAAAATAAAATAGGATTTCTGTCAAAAATTGCATTACATCACTGTGTGTAGAGGATGAAACGCTCGGCATAGCGTCGAAAACCGCACAGAGATCCGCCCATTACTTTGCCTTCTATAGGGCGAAGAAGCGCGGGCTCGGTAGACTCCAAAGCAGTAGGCAGCTCGAGGCAGTGCTCCACAGATGTCCGGGTAGCACAGTGAGCAAAGGCGAGAGCTGAGAAGGGAAGGCATGATGGTTCAAGTCCGCTTGGACTTGTTTTCCTTTTGGCCGCGTCATATCGGGCTGGAAAAGCCCGGAAAGAGCCCGAAATTGTGACCGGGCTGAGCCCCCGAAACCGTCGGATTTTATCACATTCCGGAACTTCTTCGGACTAGCCCGATCGGACCGCTGTCGGACTAAAACCCCGCGCGGACCAGGTTCGGAACTTATCTTTTTTAAACGGGTATTATACAGCCTTTGCTCTTTAGCGACTGTTTGATGGAGGATCATGTTTATTGTTGACTGTTTCGAACACATTGCGATTTAAGGTGACGCCTGAACAAAGCAGGAAGAAGACTGGACAGGCTCTCGTTGCGGGTTTGCCTAAGATTGCTCTGTCACGGCTGAGCTGGGTCACCTGGTATTTTCAATACAACTTACGTTTTCGAATCCCACTGGAAAAGACTCCTTCGTCCACTTCTGCCATGAGATAAGTGCGCACTTTCCTCCTCTCCGCAGAACTTATACTACGAGTGGGCGGTGCCGGCGGGGCTGCTGCACGACGCAGGACTTCGCGACCTGTTTAACGAGCTAGAGGCGGACGTATGGGTGTCCATGCACGGCGCGCTTCTGCTGGTGGCTGCGGTCTCCTATCTGCTGTGGAGACGCGCCGCGGCGCGGCGATCTAGTACGGACGGCGTCAAGCTAGGTCGGCTCCAGGTAGTGTTTTGCAGGGTTGACAACGATCTTTTTCGTTGCTTTTTCCTTTCTTTTCCTGTTTCTGTATTTTCATAATTTTTCCGTATGTTTCCCGGTCTCTATTCGTGCTTTCCCGTGTTTTATTTCTTGGAAAGTTAAAAACCTTGGTTTCAGGCGCCGAGAACCAGCCCTTCCATGCTGGACGTGCTGGCCGTCCTGGCTTCCGCCGTCTGCGACAATCCTGCGCCTTCGTGGTGGAGACGGGAGGTGGACAGTGCACTCAGGCTTGTCTTTGTCTCCTGGATCCTGTTTGTCCTCGTGCTCAACATGGCCTACCAGGTAGAGTCCAGGTGAAAAATCTTCCAGGTGGAAAGTCGTTCACCCTTCTTTGAATCGTCCAAACGAAGCGTCGTAAAAGTCCAGACGAATCATGACCTTGATGACCTTCCCCTGTACTGACCCTGTTAAACCATACGAATGTGTCGAGTCCCTTGGTGGCCTCTGCCTAAGGTGCCAGTTCTTTTTTCCGTGGACAGACTTTGCTATTGAGCCGCCTGACGATGGCCGTCCAAGACCAAAACATATACTCGCTGAGGGAGCTGGCCGAGCTGGGCTTCCCGGTGTACATGACTCCCAGCGTGTTCCACTATGTCAAGATGGAGGCCAGCGGCGAGCAAGCGGCCGAGGGTTTAGCCCAGGTTCTTGAACGCGTCATACTGGAAACCGGAGTAAGAATCTAGCGCCAAAGCAGTGGCGGCATGTTGTAATAAGACATTGACTAGAGCTGTGCGAATGTATCGAAATCGAAACGAATCGAATCGGCCCGGTTTCGATTCGATTCGCTGACGGACTAAAACCGAAATATTCGAAATTTCGAAACGACGCTGCTTCGTCCTCGAACACAGAGGGAAGCAGGGACTTCCTAGGATTATCACGGCTCGTGCGTTTTGCACACCCATGCACTGCAAAACCGTTAACAGTAACCCCGTGTCGGTATTGGAACCCAGGACTTGTTTCACGTGGTCTTCGAGAAGCTGGCAGTATCGCGCAACGTGTCGGTGCTCTGGCCCCACGAGGCCACCCTTTGCGGCCTCCAACGTCTGGAGCGGGGCAACGTCACCGACAAGCTCCACAGCTTCGGCCGCCTGCTCGACCTGCCAATGACGTTCTTCCTGTTCGCCAAGGGGTACGTGAGCCCCGTGAAGCCAGCCGGCCCGCACTAAAGTAGACGAATCGATTTGTTTTCCGTTCGTTTCGACAAGTTTTGTTCTCTTGAACGGGTTTCGCTGTGCAGTTCTCGCAAAACAAACGATTGTTTTTATGGCAATGGCAAGCTATCCAGACCCATTTTTCTAAGGTTACATAACGGTTTGTTTGCCGTTCGTTTCGAATGGTTTTGGTCTGTTATACGGGTAACAAAGAAAACCCACGCTCCAGCGGTGTTTTTCAGGAGGTGGTAGAAACGTAGTCTGCACACGGTAAAAGAAAGCAATTGTTGCTATCGACCTGCCTTAGGGAGGATGAGTTTGTTGTGGCGATCAAGTATGTGTGGCACCAAGAATCAACTTTTCTGTTATTATTAGCAACTGCCGATTGTAGGTGGCAACCTGCTTGATCACTAACGACCAAGCTCCTCTGAGGCGGGCCGTGGAAGGAAGTTCGATAGCGATGACCGAGCTGGCAACGCCCCTATCCCCCCGGACGGCGCCGGAAATGTAGACAACCGGCATTACCTTTCCGCCTGTAAGTAGGCAAAAAGCAGGACATCCCCCCCCCCCCCATCAATCTGCTCCCAGATCCGCTACTGGTCGCTTCTGCAATCTAGGAATGTATCGCATTACGTCATAAGATCAGGGATCAGGGTATCGACATAAAACTTGAAAAACGCTTTCTATTATCGATTTTGTTAGTGTTCTTTTGATTTCACGTAAAACAATTTGTGTGTTAGAAGGATGTGGTGTTTAAGGCCGTCCCTGGTGAAATTTGACTTAGAGCAAGGATGATAAAAATTTTGGAATATCCATAGATTCGGCTCTAAATAGGAGCCCTGTAAAATCGCAAGTCGATAAACCAACTTTGAACAGAGATAGAGTTGGCCGAAGTGGCCAATTTTTTAACAACTCATGTGCAAAAAGTATCCATCGCACGAGGTTGGTGAGCATATTTTTGGGAATGGGACAGATGGGCCCCATCGCTAGTCCGAAGAGCTATAAAGTGTTTCATTTTGGCGTCCGAATTTGGCGAATTTTGATCAGTTTAAAGCAGAAACTTTTTGAATCACGCGGGTATTGGGACTGCCCACGGCACCTCATTTACAAAAATATGCTCGCCAACCTCGTGCGATGGATACTTTTTGCACATGAGCTGTTTGAAGTGAGGAGGGCTGTTTTGGGTGCCTTTCGTCACTTTTGAAACTGGCGGGCTCCAAAACGCTGTCTGCACAGTGGCGCTGGCGACGTATGGAGGAACTGCGTCGGGAGTAATGGGATGCAGGAGTCTTAGCCTCAATCGTGTGCATAGGATGGCACAGATAAAGAGAGCAGTAAACGCGGACCCGCCGGACCCCGCCCGGGCTCCAGCCGGAGGACGGAGGAGGCCCGCCTGGCGATGCGACTTTGGCTTTCCAGCTCTTTCCTCCTGCACACGGGCAGAGCGGTTGGGCTGAGCGGTTTTTCAATATATTGACTTCAATTTCAATATTTTTTATATATAAGTTTCAATATCAACACATTGAAATGACCAATATCAATATCCGATATCGACAAAAATTTCAATATCGCAATATTTCATATTGAACGATATTGAACCAATATTTCAATATTTCATTAGTTGATATTGAGGGTCAATATTTTAATAGCGAGATAGGTAGTAATATTAAGCTAGTCACAGGTAAATTCCACGGTCGAAACGATTCTACGTCTTTCCGCGTTCGCAGTGCAGCGGCGCTACGTTGAGGCGCAGCGCATGAGAAACGGCACGGCGCGGCCGTATAGTTTTAATATTGTAAAATTACAGTGCAAAAGAATGTGAATAGCTTGCACTTTCTTTTCATGCAAACATATTTCTGTCTTTTTGTTTTAATTTACTCCTTATTGACAGGGTTTTAAAATACGAGCGTTTTTATGTAGTTCAATATCTCAATATTTCAATATCTCAACATTTCAATATCTCAACATTTCAATACCTCAATATTTCAATATCTCAATATTTCAATATCTCAATATTTCAATACCAATAATTGATATTGGGTCCAATATCAATATTTTAAATATTGGATATTGACATTGAAGAAAAAAAACCGCCCAGCCGTACAGAGCAGCCCGCGTCGACTTTCGTCGGTCTCCGACGTCTCTCCTGTTGGTTTTAGACGAAACACTATAGGCAGAGCGATTTTAGAAAAAAAAGTCTGAGCTCTCCAACGGTGTGTCTGTCGCATCGATTCGACCACCCTAGCACGAACTACTGCCTTATCAATATGTGAAAGCTGCGTCACCGGCGCCTTGCACCTTGCAGGCCGCGCGCGTCGACCTTGTCGCGTCCCCAGCTCCTTGGCTAATGACTTAAGAGGGAGAATGTCAGCAAACGGGACGAGCCGAGCAGAAAAGGTTATTTTCAGAACAAGTAACCAGAAGCTGCCCTGCATACACTGCTCTTGCATGCATACACGCATCCGTACAGACTTGAACGGCTTCCAGGTAGGTGGAAACGAGTTCTCTTAAAGTTTTGCGGAAAAAAATTATGCCTTGGTGTCAGGCTGAAAGGGAAACAGTTGTTAACACATCCAAGAATCATATTAGGGTCACGTCGGGTCTGGTGGGGGCCTCAGTGGGGCACGCCCCACCGCTGCACAGGAACAAACATTTGTCTCGAGCCTATTTTGTTTACCAGTTCAATTGAGTGACAACAAGGTGACATCAACACGAGGGGTAAACACATTCGATAATCTTCGTACACTCATGAAATAATCTGAAAAATAATCCTAAGTATTCCCATAATCTTTCATAATCCCTGTAAACCTCGGTAATCCCAAATAATCCTCGACTATCTCAGATAATCTCAAACAATCTCGAGTAATCACTAAAAAAATCTTGCCGATCAATCGTGAATTCTTCTTAATCTCTGAAATAACCTGTATAATCCTTAATAATCCCTGGTAATCTTTGATAATCCGCAATAATCCTTCCTAGTATAGAAAGTCTTAATAATCCCTAATAATCTTTATAATCACAAATAATCTTGCCCGATTATAATCTTCCTACGGAAAAAATCAAATGTGTTTACCCCTTGGATCAACATCTTAACGGTCGGCAAACCCACCTCCTTGCCCACTCATCCCCATCCCCTGAGGGGGATGAATTATTTGAATATTTTGACTTTGTTTTGTGGACTTTGAAGCGTATGAGGAATAGTGCGGTACCGCTTGTTGTGAGTGATGCAACTTAGTTGTAGGGATCTTGTTTACTCATCAAAAATCAGCAAACAAAATTAATACTGGATTAGCGTGTTCTGATTTAATTTTGTAAATATAGAAGGATATAGAAAATTATTCCGTCTTAGTGTAAAGTTGTATACAGCATAGTCCTTGTCACGCCAGGCAAACCGTGTATCTTTTCAAAACAAACTTACCAAACTGACAGAATGCTGTCTAGATCAACTATGAGAAGTTCAACAGACCCAGACATTTTTAAAAAGATAGATCTTTTCTCATTATACTTTGGTTGGATTTACTTGTGAAAATATCGAAAACTATCGTTGAAAAACTTTGTGGCACATTTCTGCGTGGTTTGGAAACCGGGTTCGGGAAGCTTTTCATTGCCTTAAAAAGGATTCACACACCCAGAGAAACGAATTCTTGATTCAAGCCTAGAACAGCGTATTCTTAAAGCATTCAAGAATATCATTCTTGATCCAAGACTATTTCTTGATTTAACTCTAAGATTGGCTTGATTCAAGAAAATATTCTTGAATGCTTTTAGCCTAAGAATCTGTTTCTCTGGGTGCACAAGTAGTGCCGGTAGCCGTTTCTAGTATATTCACACAACTTCAGTTGCTATTCCACCGAAACGGTGAAAGAAAGAAAAAATATCTACAGATTCCCCTATGCTTGTCATGCAAATGTGTATATCCTTCCAGATCACCGCTGGTGGAGCAGGCCGATCACGTCATCAGCCGGCTGGTGGAGGCCGGCATCATGGTGCACTGGCTGTCCATTGACACGGATTACAAGCAGGGGCTGTCCTTGAAGGGCCCTCACCCGGACGTGAAGTTGTCCGTGTCCCACGTCAAGCCCGTGTTCTACCTATTCGCCCTCGGCCACACTGTCGCTGCTGTTATCTTGCTCTTTGAGTTCTGGTCAACGAAAGTTATTCGCTTTGGCGTGTCGACGACCCCTGCAGGAAATATATTGAGAATATACTCAACTGGTATACCCCACAAAAATACTAATAGCTTCAAAATATGAAGAGGAAGTATTGCAAATGTATTGAATATGTAATTTAGGGTGTAATTCAAAAAGTACATGAAATATATCAGAAACATATGAGATAACTACGGTTATTTCTATTATTTTAACTATGTTTATACCGAAAATATATTAATGCTACAAATTTCATTTTGTAATATACAACCTTTGTATCTGAGATAGGTCTAGAATGTAAAACCATTATTGTCATAGAATACTTTAATTGGCTGAGCGATAGCGAAGCCCTTACTCCACTGGCCCAAAAATGTTTTGTCTGTTTGTCTGTGTGCGTGTCTGTCTGTCCGCGCGATTTCTCGAGAACGGTTCATCAAAGAGGGCTCAAATTTGGACCACAATCTCCTTGCATCATACCGGAGTCAACCTTACCTCGGGGGCATCCTACCTCAGGTGCTGCTGCAGGTGCCGGTTGACAAACCAGGGCCTTCTTGTGCAAAAACTGGAACAGGAGGGCTAACTTCTAAATCATGCCGATTTTCAAACTTGAACATGGCGACACCAGGCTAAAGTTGGCCAACTTTTTTATTGGCCAACTTTTTTTTTTTTGGCCAAATTTTGACGATACGATCAAATGCGGGAAAGTCCTTTTATGGGTTGCTGAACAACATATCAAAAGATGGCGATGAAAATTTTTGGGAAATTTCTCACATTTTCGCCAGGACTTAGAAACAAAATTGCCACATCTTGACCATACGACCACATGCCGAAAAGACGTTTTAGGGTTCGCCAGAAAACATATCAAAAGATGGCAATAAAAATTTTGGGGGAATTTCTGACATTTCCGCCAGGACTTAAAGGCCATACTTTCATTCTGGCAACGTCCGAAAAGCCGTTACCCTGCCATCACTCTCGTGGTCAGCGATGTTGGGAGTTAAATATCTACACAAATTGGCCTGTTAAAATTCATGCGGCTGTTACGAACTATAGTTCCAATGCCAAATAATTCGAAAAAGACAGATTTCGAATTTTAACAGGCCATACTTTTCCTCTGGCGACGTTCGAAAAGCCCTTTCCCTGACATCAGTCTCGTGGTCAGCGATGTTGAGTGTTCAATATCTACACAAATTAGCCTGTTAAAATTCATGCGACTGTCAAGAACTATAGTTCCAATGCCAAATAGTTCGAAAAAGACAGATTTTGAATTTTAACATGCCATACTTTTGCTATGGCGACGTTCGAAACGCCGTTGCCGTGCCATCAGTGTCGTTGTCAGCGCTGTTGGCAGTTCAATATCTACACAAATTGGCCTGTTGAAATTCTTGCTGGTATTAGAAACTGAGCTTCTAGTACCAATTAGTTGGCCAAACCCTGATTTCGAATTTTAACAGGCCATACTTTTCCTCTGGCGAAATTCGAAACGCCGTTTCCGTGCCATCAGTGTCGTTGTCAGCGATGTTGGCAGTTCAATATCTACACAAATTGGCCTGTTAAAATTCTTGCAAATATTAGGATCTGAGCTTCTAGTACCAATGAGTTGGCCAAACCCTGATTTCGAATTTTAACAGGCCATACTTTTCCTCTGGCGACGTCCGAAACGCCGCTTCCGTGCCATCAGTGTCGTTGTCAGCGATGTTGGCAGTTCAATATCCACACAAATTGACCTGTTAAAATTCTCGCGGGTGTTAGGAACTGAGCTTCTAGTACCACATAATTGGCCAAAGACAGATTTTGAATTTTAACAGGCCATACTTTTCCTCTGGCGACGTTCGAAAAGCCCTTTCCCTGACATCAGTTTCGTGGTCAGCGATGTTAGGAGTTCAATATCTACACAAATTGGCCTATTAAGTTCTTGCGAGTGTTAGAACTGAGCTTATAGCACCAAATAGTTGGCCAAATCCTGATTTTGAATTTTAACAGGCCATACTTTTTTTCTGGCAACGTTTGAAAAGCCGTATCCGTGCCATCATTCCCGTGGTCAGCAATGTTGGCAGTTCAATATCTACACAAATTGGCCTGTTAAAATTCATGCGGCTGTTAAGAACTATAGTTTTAATGCCAAATAGTTCGTAAAAGACAGATTCTGAATTTAAACAGGCCATACTTTTCCTCTGGCGACGTTCGAAAAGCCGTTTCCGTGCCATCAGTCTCGTGGTCAGCGATATTGGCAGTTCAATATCTACACAAATTGGCATGTTAAAATTCTCGCGGGTGTTAGGAACTGAGCTTCCAGTACCAAATAGTTGGCTAAAGACAGATTTCGAATTTTAACAGGCCATACTTTTCCTCTGGCGACGTTCGAAAAGCCGTTTTCGTGCCATCAGTGTCGTTGTCAGCGATGTTGGCAGTTTAATATCTACACAAATTGGCCTGTTAAAATTCTTGCTGGTGTTAGGAACTGAGCTTCTAGTACCAAATAGTTGGCCAAACCCTGATTTCGAATTTTAACAGGCCATACTTTTCCTCTGGCGACGTTCGAAACGCCGTTTCCGTGCCATCAGTGTCGTTGTAAGCGATGTTGGCAGTTCAATATCTACACGAATTGGCCTGTTAAAATTCTTGTTAGTGTTAGGAACTGAGCTTCTAGTACCAATTAGTTGGCCAAACCCTGATTTCGAATTTTAACAGGCCATACTTTTTTTTTGGCGACGTTCGAAACGCCGTTTTCGTGCCATCAGTGTCGTGGTCAGCGATGTTGGGTGTTTAATATCTACACAAATTGGCCTGTTAAAATTCTCGCGGGTGTTAGGAACTGAGCTTCCAGTATCAAATAATTGGCCAAAGATAGATTTTGAATTTTAACAGGCCATACTTTTCCTCTGGCGACGTTCGAAAAGCCCTTTCCCTGAAATCAGTCTCGTTGTCAGCGATGTTGGCAGTTCAATATCTACACAAATTGGCCTGTTCAAATTCATGCGACTGTAAGAACTATAGTTCTTATGCCAAATAGTTCAAAAGATTTCGAATTTAAACAGGCCAGAGGCAAGGTTCGACAGATTTCGAATTTAAACAGGCCAGACTTTTCCTCTGGCAAGGTTCGAAAAGCCGTATCCTTGGCATCAGTCTCGTGGTCAGCAATGTTGGCAGTTCAATATCTACCCCTGATGGGCCGACGGACAGAAGGCGGACCGTCCATTCAGTATCCAAGGATATCCACGGGTGTCCACGGGTGTCCACGGGTGTCCACGGGAGTCCACGCGTGTCCGCAGGCCGTCCAGGTCCATGGACGTCCGTCCCGCTTGTCCAAGGGCCGTCCGAGAGCCGTCCGTGTCCGCGGACACCCGCCACAACTGTCCAGGTGGTGTCCGAGGGCCGTCCGTGTCCCCGGACACCCGCCACAACTGTCCAGGTGGTGTCCGAGGGCCGTCCGTGTCCCCGGACACCCGCCACAACTGTCCAGGTGGTGTCCGAGGGCCGTCCGTGTCCCCGGACACCCGCCACAACTGTCCAGGTGGTGTCCGAGGGCCGTCCGTGTCCCCGGACACCCGCCACAACTGTCCAGGTGGTGTCCGAGGGCCGTCCGTGTCCCCGGACACCCGCCACAACTGTCCAGGTGGTGTCCGAGGGCCGTCCGTGTCCCCGGACACCCGCCACAACTGTCCAGGTGGTGTCCGAGGGCCGTCCGTGTCCCCGGACACCCGCCACAACTGTCCAGGTGGTGTCCGAGGGCCGTCCGTGTCCCCGGACACCCGCCACAACTGTCCAGGTGGTGTCCGAGGGCCGTCCGTGTCCCCGGACACCCGCCACAACTGTCCAGGTGGTGGTGTCCGAGGGCCGTCCGTGTCCCCGGACACCCGCCACAACTGTCCAGGTGGTGTCCGAGGGCCGTCCGTGTCCCCGGACACCCGCCACAACTGTCCAGGTGGTGTCCGAGGGCCGTCCGTGTCCCCGGACACCCGCCACAACTGTCCAGGTGGTGTCCGAGGGCCGTCCGTGTCCCCGGACACCCGCCACAACTGTCCAGGTGGTGTCCGAGGGCCGTCCGTGTCCCCGGACACCCGCCACAACTGTCCAGGTGGTGTCCGAGGGCTGTCCGTGTCCCCGGACACCCGCCACAACTGTCCAGGTGGTGTCCGAGGGCCGTCCGTGTCCCCGGACACCCGCCACAACTGTCCAGGTGGTGTCCGAGGGCCGTCCGTGTCCGCGGACACCTGCCACAACTGTCCAGGTGGTGTCCGAGGGCCGTCCGTGTCCACGGACACCCGCCCCAACTGTCCAGGTGGTGTCCGAGGGCCGTCCCTGTCCGACAGGTGTCCGAAGACTGTCCTGCTGGGTGCCAGGGAAATTAGGGGTCCGTGTTCATCTGGTCGTCTTTCGCCCCTTCACGACGCCGGTAGTCAACCATTCAGCTTTAACGCCGCCACACCACATTCTCATATCTGTCGCAGCCCGTAGCCTCGCAACGCCTCGCCTCGGGCAAGTGAAAGAGGAGGCGAGGGGAAGGTGGGCGAGGGTGAGGGACGGGGAGCACAGGTAGACAACACTGGGACGATCTTTTTGTTTGTTTGTGTCTGCTTTTATGCTGTGGGTTGAATTTTGATATTGGGGTCAGGTGAAGAATGGCGTTGAAGAAATTATATGATAACATTTATTTTTGAGTTTATCCAACATCATTCTCGGACAGTTAGCTCTTTGCAAAAGATTATTTACTTATTGTGAGGTTATGGTCGTACTGAAGTACTAATTCGAATTGCCTTCTCTACTGGTATGCAAGTGAGTTATAACTGTTTTACACATGGCTCTCATTTCTATGGTTGATGTTATTAACAATGACTTTTACTTTTCAGTTGTAATTTGGTTGTGATATGTCTGGACGAATGTTCAACTGTGTATATTCAAGTTTGCTGACAGTTGTCAGAGAGTCCGTGTAAGTTACATGTCTTGGAGGGCATATGCCCCCTCCTGCTTCCCCCCTTCTCTGCATTCTCTGCAAAGCTTCATTTATGTATTTTAATGCTTACTTTTTTTCCTGTTTAGTGTGGTGTTTGCAGTCGACCTGTTTCCAATGGATCACATATGTTGGAGAAGCGAGGTCAATATTTTGCTGTGTAAAATCAGCCCACGTTTGCCTCTTCATTATTCGAATTGGATTCTAGTTAAATAACTGATGTTGCATAACCTAAGTAGTGACGTACCGCAAATGGTATCGCTATGTACCATTTTTCAGGTAAGAGTCTTTTTATTTCTGTGTGGCATTAGAACTGCTGTTGTACTAAAACTGTCAAAGTATTCTGTATCTGTTTAGGACTGGTCAACACTTGCATTAGTGGATGAACTTTCTCTATTAACACCAGAGGAAATAACGTGACACAGGAATTCTCAGTCTTCTCTCTCTTCTCCTTGTTCAAGCAGCCTGGTGTTGATAGAACTCTGTGAATGTGGTACACTGCTAATTATGTTCTTTGGCATGCACAGAAAATTGCTATGGGGAAAGGAGGTAGAAGTGACGAAGATTTGCATAGAAAGAAATAGAATGCATTTGAGGTATTAATACCTTAAATGTTTGGTTTTTTAATTATTATTTATCATGTTCTTGCATTAAAAGTTCGTGCATTCATTCTTTTTTTACAGGGTCATTATAACAGCAGAAGATAGGGATAGTTGTGATCATATAAGAAATGGTGTGGTTAAAATTGTATGGGGTGTCTCCAATTGACTTTAAAAACTGTGTAAGTATGTATAATTTTCCGTTAGCTGTTCTGTAGCTGGCTGAAGATTTAAGATTACGAAGTGACATTAATCACAGTCAGAATGAGTGTAATCCTTATACTGGGGTAAGTTTTCAACATACTACTGCCAAAATTTAAAATATGGTTGGAATATGTAAGGACTGAGAACTCTTATGTGGCCCCCTTCCCCTTCTTATTAGTAAGAATTACTTTAAGTGAAAGAAAGTGGCCATCAGTCCAATTGATTAATTAGGGATTGGAAATGAAAGTTTAAAATATGTTGTACTTATGTTCTGTACCAAGCAAAGTTATAAAACATCCTTTTCCATATGTAGTTTTGATCAGCACTTATTGATCATCTTTTTCGCAGAATGATTCTGAAGCAGGTTGGAGTGATCTCAATTTTTTGGAACAGAATCCTGCTGCGTGTTCCCCACCACATCCATTCTCAGGTTTATCTGTGAAGGTTGTAGTATATTTGTTTTTAGTGTTGCATTCTGAAAAAATTAAACTATTGTTTCGAAAGGAAGTTTTGTTTCATTCCTTCCCAGGTGAAATCTTATTAGCAACTATCATCCTATGGTGGCATCAGCCTTCCAAGGGATGACTGTGGCAGTTCTGCTTCCATTATACTGTAACTAAAATTATGCAGTCCACAATTAAGTGCATACCATTTCTTAATGCATTTGGAGTTTGGAGAGTTTTTCTGGTCGGCTGTGTTTGTAAATACTTAACATGCAACTGTACTTGTTCTCAAATATATTTGAAAGCTTAAGTTTTTATTTCTTTTCCATTTTGAAATTATAGGAAGTATATACTGCTTCTAGACATTAACACTGGCACTTCACATCTTGTGTGCTGCATTAAAAATTATTGAATCTGGTCCTGGGATATCTGTTAATAAATACCTACACCAGTCTAATGGTTTGTTAACAGTTACAACTGCAGGAGGTGTTGTAATAATATTAATTGTTCAACGATATTTAGTAGCGATTCAAAAGGATAACTGGGGAGTGAAATAAGTACACATCTATAGGCTGTAGCAGCTAAAACGGAAGTGAGATTCCAGCTTTTATTTTTATAGGTAGAGAGGTGTTCACAGGATACAGGAAGTGATTCACAGGAAGTAGGGTGTGCATGTTATTATTTACAAGGCAGGGAATAGGTGGTAAGAATACAACATTGACTAAAATTGCAGACAAAAAATATGCTAGAAGTGTGTGCAACACACACACGACTACACCTAGTCAATTTCACTTTGATTGGCCATGGGTGTGACAAACCACTGGTCTCCAATTCTGCTCTTAATAGCCAAGTTCCGCACATTTGATATAGGTACAAAAGCTCTTTCGTCACTGTTCAGAACAGGCACAATATGGTCAACACCAACAAGTGCATCACCAACCTCGTACAAATTAACGAACAGTCCACCTATTTGATGGTTGCCATCACCAGCCACTACTATAGAATTTACAATTGCAAATTCATCATCTGCAGTATAAACAAAACAGTTTTTGGATAGTGCGTCCAGTCCGTATCTGACAGATCTGCACTCTAAACTATTCACTTTAACCTGGGAATACTCTAAAATATTCAATCGTTCAACATCAATATCCATTTCAGGTAAAAGTTGTTGCTCTTCTTCAGTGGCATTTCTGTTGATAACATCCCCAAAGAAGTATGCTCCACCAACAACTGCAGCATTTTTCATTTTGTTCCCGATTATGTTATTATGGATGTGTTCTTTTACATCTTCATTGATACCGATGTTTGATGGGATCCCTTCCACAACTGCATGTATTAGATAGCGCATCACAATTTGATCGATGGCACCTTTGGGAGATGTTATAGATTGGCCGAGCCTATGGTTCAATGATTCAAAGGGCATAGTTCCATGGAAGTGGAGGGGCCCCCAGTTCCGAACACATTGCACAAGGTGGGTTAAAATGTGTACATTGAACCTCATGTTTTCAGGACCAAAGTACTCTTGGAACAATCTGACATATTCATGGATGCATCTTTCAGCCGTAGCTAAACTGTCTTGTGTGATAACATCTCTAGTCAGTAGGAAGACAGCCTTGGACAGCAAACCAAAGTGTCGGACAAATCTATCAGGAATAATTCGGAACATACATACAACTGCATAATAAAGCAGCCAATTTCTCCATTCTGAAGCCTTCCACATGTGTCTCAGTTCCAACTTTCTTGGTTTTCGCGTTATGTGAGTTGGTGTCGAGATTTTGACGATGCGTTTGCTTATTGTTTCCACTTGATTGACTCCCATTTCAAAAATTCCTGGTATGCCGGCAAGCAGGAGTTCTGTGTGGAACTGCGCGACCCCTTGATAAATGGGATGGAGATCATCTGTCGAGAAACCCCAAGCCAAATCAAAGTGCTCCATCAACATTAATCGTGCAGGTCCAATGACTCCTCTCGTTCTTTCTCCAAGAGCCATGAGAGTTCTTATGCTTTCGTCAGTCCGAAGAACTGCAGGTTCAATCAGAACTTCTTCCTCATATTGAACTCCTTGGTGCACTCTTATCCTGTGCACCACTGTACCAGGTATAGGGAATTTCATGCTGCCCTCCAGTTTGACACCTTTATGTTCACAAAATGTGCATCCATAGTTTCCTGTGTGTGTGGACATTCGAAGAATGCCAGCTCTTGCTTTGGCATCAGCACAGAAACAAGTAGGGAAGAAACGGCTACGTTGCAGTTCCCCCCCAAGAGGCCTCCAAATGATACCATTGCTTGACAGTTGGTTTACCTGCTTGACAAAAACCTCCATGAACAAATTGAAATTAACATAAGACTGATCAAGCCACACACCTGCCAATAAAACATTTTTCTGCCGAATGTTTGGTGCAATTTCATTCAATCTCACAAATATTGGCCATGCTTCTGATTTTGAAGATTTGCTTGTTCTGAAGCCATCCATGTTACATGTAAAGGTAAAGTCAAAAGGTCCTGGTCCATTTCTTCTTGCCCTTAAATTAATATAAGCCTGACCATCTAAGATGTCTTCCATGGCATCAGGGGAAGATTTCTGCCGTTCTTGGGGATACTGCAACTTTTCAAAAAATCCAGGGCGGTTCAAAAGTCTCTTTAGTTGATGACGAAGATTGAGTGTTATGAAATATTTGACTTGTTTTCTGGGTTTTGTCCAACCACACTGGCAAACTGTTGGATTGGGCAACTGGTTCACAAACCCCAAGGACTTAAAACACCTGGAACAGTAAGCATGCTTTCTAATACCAGCAGACTTTCTGTTCAACATTTTCCAAAGCTGTTTCTTAGTAGAAGGCAACTGATGGTTACCTAAGGAAACATTGATTATGCTGAATATCTTGATTATGGTCTCATAGTCTAATCTTGAACGGTCACCTAGAGCTAGGACCATAGCAAGGACGTCTCTGGAATTTCGTTGTCCAACCATTTCAAGTATGTGATCTAGAGATGGGTCATCAAATGTAAGATTTTCCTCTTCTGGCATATCAGCATCAGGATCAGAATCACTGCTACTAGTATCATTATTTTCGGGATCATCTGGATCATCAGGGTCATCATCTGGGTCGTTGTTGGGATCTCTACGAAGGGGAGACCTGTTGCCATCACCTGATGCGTAGCTGTTAGTGCTTCCGTCACTATCCTCACCACCATCAGAGTCAGCATTCTGTGGACCAGGGCGTAGATACATTCGCTGAGTTGAAGAACCCTAAAACCATTCAATAAGGCAATGATTAATAATGAGAACAGATAAAGGGCCTAGAAACACATTGAAACCAAGTACTTTACCTGACAATCGAATGAATCATCACCGCTGGTTACTTCATTGTCATTCTTTGAAGTATCACTTGCTTCAGAATCACAGTCAGAGTGGGCACTGCTGTCTGGGTCACAACGAGACATCTGCTCAGTTGAACATTTCTGAAAAGGTTTTATAAGGTTACAGTCACAAACTGGTGAAGTTGATATTCCGATGGTAACAAGGTAACTATGATTAAGTCATACCTGCAAGTCATCCATATTAACAGCAGTGGATTGCTCAAGGGTATTCTCTGCAGGCTTAGAATCAGTACGAGGAAAGAGAATGGCTTGATCACTTGTGTTGCCTCCCTCACAAGATGAAGACAAAACAAGATGCTCTCCGTTTATCTGCGCATTGTAATTTTCAGAAGTTAGGAATGAAATAAACCCAAATTATGGATAACTCACATTAATTAAGAGACTATTTAAGTACCTGGTAATTGTCTGGCCCACCACATAATTCTCTCCTCTTCATTAGGTTAGCAACTATTGTTGGAATGTGATAGTCCTCACTCTCTGTGGCTCTATTATCATTGGTCTGTGTTGTTGATGCAGAGTTGCAAGCAGGTCGATGTGTCTGCACAAGAACACAATCAGAGTGAAATGAAAACACAGACATAACAATGTAAAAGTTAGCTGTGAGACAACTACTTACATGAATATCATATTCATTTCTTGTCAGTTCACTATGAGCTGAAAACTCATCTTTGTCAAATGTGACAAGCCCATGATTTGTATCATCAAAATCAGAATCTGCTGATTCTTTTGATGTACATTCGTCTTCGGATTGGTGAGTCTGTAAACAAATAGAGAGGTAAGAACACACCCTGACCAAACTACCATCATACTCAGGGCATTTCAGAAGTAAAAAACCTCAACGAAATTTGTGTATGAATGAAACTCACCTCCGGGTCATGTAGACACAATTGAAAGTCACTATGGACCGAAACATTGTCATGCCCATTATGTGTGGTTGATATCTGTAGAAGAAGATGACAAAATGACCAAAAAAAAGAGTAGCTTTACATTGCTGTAAATTGCCACATCCACTGTGTAATTATACCTCACTAGACAATATTTGACGAGCTTGAAGGTGTGATGGGCAATTGCATTCAATACTACTGCTATCACTAGAAACCTCGTCTTGATGTTCATAGTCCCTGAGCTCTGCCCTAGCCTGCACGTGATATGGGCACATACAGCTTGCATTAAGGGTATTCCAGGCCTCTAAATGAAATTGACAGAGACAGTCCGGCTTGACGGACAACTTCTTCACCGACCGCCATTTGGAACTGCGACTTTGTCTCTTCATAACCTGGAACAATTTCAAAACTGACATGAATACGAAGGAAGGTAATGAAATGCCACAATGCTTCTGAGAAAATAAGGTGTCACTTACGGAAATAATATCACAGTAGCGTAGGGGTTAATTACAATGGCGATATATAGGATTCGTTTAGAGAACCAAAATAGAGACGGATTTCGGGTTATTTTGTGCATCTCTTACTAAGGTATGCTCGGTATGCTTCTACTATCGAACTCGAAATCGAACGGGTCGTTGCGCTGCTGCAATGTAAACGCCAAACTGTACAAGGTCTGTAAAGGCAAAGACTAGGAGACCACTTTCGAAAAGCGCAACAACAATATGAATTTGATTTTATTTTATTTCATAAGATTTCCGAGCTAACTCTTTGTAATTTCTTAAGATTTCCCAGCTGAAGCTTTGTAGACACATGTCGTGGCGCGCTCTTGCGGCATGTCGCCGGAGCACGGCTGCGGCGACGACGGTGCAGGTGCAGTGGTGGAGGGGCGGGTGGCGGCACAGACGCGAGGGAAACGGAAACGGCAGAGTAGACGCGAGTGAGTGCTTCGAAGACGAAACTTGATAAATGAGTGGATTTGGAGTGTGGTAGAAAGATTGTGTCACTTTCGAAAGTTAATGATTATTCCCTGGAGATAGCTATGTATCTTTTGGTTAAGGTTTTGCAAACAGGGTTCCTGGGGGTTGTTGGTTCTTCGAAGGTGTATGAAATTGTCGGACCGAAACGGAGGGTACCATTCAATGCTGCTAAGCATAAGGTTACCTCTGCGTACGGGTTGGTCGTCCAAAATCGACTTCAGCGTTGTGTTGTGTTCAAATGCTCAGGTAAGAATGCGAATGCACCGTACATAACGAAAATGCGGCATCAAAGGAATCTAACCTGAGTGGACGCCACATTAAGGCACGGAATGAGTCGCATTTCATCGCTGTTGGCCTTAGTTAAATTCTTGGCCGTGCGTGGTTGGGGGCTATTCTTTTCGGGATTACTTGCAAACGAAATTAGCTGTGAACCGTTTAACCGTTTGCGGCCTAATTTCCGACCACTTCCACAGATTTATGCATTTCATTGTGCCTCATTGCTGCCCTGGTGTTACGCTTCAACTCTTCTTAATTGATATCGTTTTTATTGCTCAATTGCACCCGTTTTTTGAATTTTCAGGGTCGAAGAAAGAATTGGAGGATGAGTTTAAAGCTTCCAGAGACCCATCAAATAGTCGTTTGAGAAAATATACAACACCATTTACTTATTCTGGACCCCTGGAGGAGGACTTGTCTGAGTTTACACTGGAAGAAGAAAAAGCTGATGCTAGCAAAACAAGGGTGAGTTAGCGCTTTCTGTACGTAAGTGATGACATTATTTTAAAATGATTGTCTTTTATCTTCTGCGCAGACTGAAACTAAACAGCTTCAAACTAGTGTGACCGCTGCAGATGATCGGAAAATTTTGACACATGCAACTGTTAAAAAGACTGCAAAAGCACAAAAGGTACATATATTCTGGCTGGTATTACAATTGTTTGTGAAATTAATGTGTTAATTTTTATTTTATTCTCATTTTTCAGCCAAAGAAACTGAAAGAGCTTGATGCAAAAGCTGTACGGGATGGCAACATTGCAGAAGATATCAAAATATCCAAGAAAGCCAGGAAAAGGGTTACCGAGCAGAAAGAAACACAAGAAAATGTATGTGACTCTGAAAATGAAGCTGTAAGTATTCTATCTGAATAAAGTTGTTGAGTATATAGAGTTGGATTACTTTTGATTGTGTATTTGTTTTTTTTTTACCCTACAGTTCGCTTCTCCAAGAAAAAGAAAGAAAATTTCAGGATTGGATGAGAAGGAGGTAGGTGTTCATGCTTCCAGTTTTAAGTGAACTTCCGAATTAGATGAGAGGGTAGATGTTTGGGTTTCTAGTTGTACTTTGTTTGAGCTTCATTCCTTGCAAACTTTGCTATCATTCTTGTTACTTTATTTGCAGCTACTTGGAGATAAAAATGCTGATGTATTTGATGGTTCTGAACTAGCAGCTAACATTGTAAGGATAGTTTTTTGTGTCACAGTTTTTCAAATGTCATGCTCACTACCCTGCAAAACAATACAACCCTTTTTGTCTCCTTGTTTGCAGGTACCTGGAAATGATAATGCAGATGTAGAAAAGAATGTTGTTGTGCCTACATTTGCACTTCACAAGGTAAGAATAGTCTGCTATGAAACTTCTATTCTGGTATATCATTGTGACTTATTTTGATTCTCTTTCTTTGAAACAAGGCATCACCTGTCCAGGGTAACGAGAGAAGTTCTTTGGACAGTCAGCATCTGACCACTCCTGTCAAGAACAAGAACCAGATGTCACTTCCTGCTCGGCAGTCACCAATGACCTTTATGTGTAAACTGGCACGTAAAGTATAATTTTGTCACTGAAAAATACCAGGAATTCTTTGTAGTTACATTTTCTTCTTTTCTCAATAGGATGCGGTTTCAATCATAGGTGAAGCTGAAGGAATTGGTGGTGGTGATTTCTTGCCCAATTCATCTCCTTCAAAACCTCAGGTCATTGATGCTGAGGGTGGACATTCTACTACAGCTACACAGTTTTCTGTCCAGCCTTTAAGTGTAAGTAAAGTTGATGTAATCTTGTATGGACTGCATGATTTTGAAACTAGTGTTAACTTTCTCGGGTTTTCCTTGTTTGCATCAGGTCTTATCTCACCACTCTGAGAGAACTAAGAGGGGAGAGAATGATTTAATTATGACCCCAACCAAGAAGGGAGGGTCAGCCTTCATCGTGACCCCAAAGGATGACAAGATTGCATCCCAAAAGGTGCTTTATTTTTGTTTTCTATTTTACATTCCAGTTAGTAATGGTTATTACAAATGTTGCTTGATGTGTTATACTTGTGATAGTGTTGGCATTGTCCGGTGGTTCGTGAGTTTTAGCTCTACAGCGTCATTTATTTAACTTGTTACTTCCTCTGTTTCTGTCATAGGCAAAACAATCTGAATGTCAAAATAAGACATGTGCAGCAAAGCTCCAAATGGCTCTCAAGCAAGTGGAGAGCTTCTCGCGTGCTTTTGAAAATTTAGATGCTTCGGTGACAGCACTGACCCGTGAGGTGAAGGAGTTAAAACGTGCCCTTTTAAAATGTAAGTCTGCTTATGGTTTTAATGGAACCAAATCAGCTTTCCTTGGTCTTTGATATTAACAGTTGTGTGGAGCAGAGCTGTATCGTTCTTCTATTTGGTTTCAGCTCAATATGAACAAAGGCCTCTAAAAGTTGACAAGGAGAACTTTTGTGGTCTCAATGATTTGAAAGATGTGTGTCCCATTAAAGGGGCACAATATGATGTGCCAGAGGGAATGGTTTGTAAAATTTTCATTTGCACATTTCCCTTCAACTTATGTCTAAGTGTCATTCTTTTCCTTAGTATATTTTACCTCCCTCAGGTTCATGTTGGTGACCTCAAATTTGTGAGCAAGACTGATCTGGCAGTCCTGGACTCCTCCGCACCAGATTTGAGGAAGAGACTACTCCGCCTCATGGAGCTGTACTGGCCAGGACAAATATTACAGTATTCCCTTAGTGGGAAAGACCCGTCAGGGAATAAAATAAATAAAATTTCCCATGATTGTGTTTTTGGCATGGCAGGTGAGATTTTTATTGTATGAACACACTATGTAGTTAAAGTGGTATTGGAGTGGTATTAAGAACTATTTTTTATTCTTGCAGTAATACTAAGACACCTTGACATGAAAAAGAAAAAATTAGATCTGTCAGAGGACAATGTGCGTAAAACCCTTAGCAAAGTGCTTTCGGAATTCAGGAAGGAAAATGAGGCTGCTCAAGAAGAAGAAAAAGCAACTGAAGATGAAGGGTCTTTTGAAATGTTGGGCACTGATGATTAATTGATAGTTATTGTTTGATTGAATGATTAAGTATCAGTATTGTGTGCTGGACTACTATTTTTAAACTGTTCTTAGCTCTCTGACACACTGATTTTTTTCTAATTGTTTACATAACAGTGATCTTTGAGTTTTTTTTAAGTAAATATAGCTGCTTAAACATGAACACAAGATAACAGCTGTTTTTTTATTTTTGTTTTGTTTGCAAGACCATGCATGATCGTTTCATTTCTTTCTTTGTGAATGAAACCTATGATGAGATACTTTTTTGAATATAATGGAGGAGAATATCTGCTAAAGAGGGGGGGGGGGGGTCATGTCTACGGACAGCGTTCGGACAACCCGCCAACTGGCTGCGGACGCCATTTGGACGGCATAGGGTCAGCCGGGGTGGCTACGGACGCCCATGGACAGCCTATGGGTAGCCGGGCTGGCTACGGACGCCTGGGGACAGCGGGGGTGGTTTTGGATTTCCATGGACAGCCTACGGGTATCCGGGCTGGCTGCGGACGCACATGGACAGCCTAGGGACAGCCGGGCTGGCTATGGACGCCTATGGACAGCCTAGGGACAGCCGGGGTGGGTTTGGATTTCCATGGACAGCCTACGGGTAGCCGGGCTGGCCACGGACGCCCATGGACAGCCTAGGGACAGCCGGGCTGGCTACGGACGCCTATGGACAGCCGGGGTGGGTTTGGATTTCCATGGACAGCCTACGGGTAGCTGGGCTGGCCACGGACGCCCATGGACAGCCTAGGGACAGCTGGGGTGGGTTTGGATTTCCATGGACAGCCTACGGGTCGCCGGGCTGGCCACGGACGCCCATGGACAGCCTAGGGACAGCCGGGCTGGCTACGGACGCCTATGGACAGCCTAGGGACAGCCGGGGTGGGTTTGGATGCCCATGGACAACGTGTGGACATTTCAGCTGGCTGCGGATGCCCACGGACGGCCTAGGGAAGTTTTGCCAGCCGTCCGAAGTGTTTCAAATTCCGGACAAGTTAGTGGACTTCCGTTGGACACCCCACACCGGGTTTCCGTGGTTGTCCAAAACGTGTCCGGTCCACAGCTGTCCGTCGGCCCATCAGGCACAAATTGGCCTGTTAAAATTTATGCGGCTGTGAAGAACTATAGTTCTAATGCCAAATAGTTCGCAAAAAGACAGATTTCGAATTTTAACAGGCCACACTTTTCCTATAGCGACGTTCAAAAAGCCGTTACCCTGCCATCAGTCTCGTGGTCAGCGATGTTGGGTGTTCAATATCTACACAAATTTGCCTGTTAAAATTCTCGCGGGTGTTAGGAACTGAGCTTCCAGTACCAAATAGTTGGCTAAAGACAGATTTCGAATTTTAACAGGCCATACTTTTCCTCTGGCGACGTTCGAAAAGCCGTTTTCGTGCCATCAGTGTCGTTGTCAGCGATGTTGGCAGTTTAATATCTACACAAATTGGCCTGTTAAAATTCTTGCTGGTGTTAGGAACTGAGCTTCTAGTACCAAATAGTTGGCCAAACCCTGATTTCGAATTTGAACAGGCCATACTTTTCCTCTAGCGACGTTCGAAAAGCCCTCTCCCTGACATCAGTCTCGTTGTCAGCGATGTTAGGAGTTCAATATCTACACAAATTGGCCAGTTAAAATTCATGCGACTGTTACGAACTATAGTTCCAATGCTAAATAGTTGAAAAAAGACAGATTTCGAATTTTAACAGGCCAATTTGTGTAGATGTTGAACTGCCAACATCGCTGAACACGAGACTGTGTGGCTTGTTAAAATTGGAAATCTGTATTTTTCGAACTTTTTGGCATCAAACTATAGTTCTTGACAGTTGCATGAATTTTAACAGGCAAATTTGTGTAAATATTGAAATCCCAAAATTACTCCCCACAAGACTGACAGCACAGAAACGGCTTTTCAAACGTCGCCAGAGGAAAAGTATGGCCTGTTAAAATTCGAAATCTGTCTTTTTCCAAGTATTTAGCATTGGAACTATAGTTTTTAACAGCCGCATGAATTTTAACAGGCCAAGTTGTGTAGATATTGAACAGCTAACATCACTGACCACGAGACTGATGTCAGGGAAAGGTCTTTTCGAACGTCGCCAGAGGAAAAGTATGGCCTGTTAAAATTCGAAATCAGGCTTTGGCCAACTATTTGGTACTAGAAGCTCAGTTCCTAACACCCGCATGAATTTTAACAGGCCAATTTGTGTAGATATTGAACTGCCAACATCTCTGACCACGAGACTGATGTCAGGGAAAGGGCTTTTCAAACGTCGCAAGAGGAAAAGTATGGCCTGTTAAAATTCGAAATTAGGCTTTGGCCAACTATTTGGTACTAGAAGCTCAGTTCCTAACAGCCGCATGAATTTTAACAGGCCAATTTGTGTAGATATTAAACTCTCAACATCGCTGACCACGAGACTGATGGCAGGGTAACGGCTTTTCGAACCTTGCCAAAGGAAAAGTATGGCCTGTTAAAATTCGAAATCTGTCTTTTTCGAACTATTTGCCATTAGAACTATAGTTCTTAACAGCCGCATGAATTTTAACAGGCCAATTTGTGCAGATATTGAAATGGCAACATCGCTGACCACGAGACTGATTTCAGGGAAATGGCTTTTCGAACGTCGCCAGAGGAAAAGTATGGCCTGTTAAAATTCGAAATCTGTCTTTGGCCAACTATTTGGTACTAGACGCTCAGTTCCTAACACCCGCGAGAATTTTAACAGACCAATTTGTGTAGATATTGTCACCCAACATCGCTGACAACGACACTGATGGCACGGAAAGGGCGTTTTGAACGTCGCCAGAGAAAAAGTATGGCATGTTAAAATTCGAAATCAGGGTTTGGCGAACTAATTAGTACTAGAAGCTCAGTTCCTAACACTAGCAAGAATTTTAACAGGCCAATTTGTGTAGATATTGAACTGCCAACATCGCTGACCAAGAGACTGATGGCACGGAAAGGGCTTTTCGAACGTCGCCAGAGGAAAAGTATGGCCTGTTAAAATTCGAAATCTGTCTTTTTCTAAGTATTTGGCATTGGAACTATAGTCCTTATTAGCCGTATGAATTCTTACAGGCCAATTTGTGAAGATATTGAACTTCCAACATTGCTGACCACGAGACTGATGCCAAGGATACGGCTTTTCGAACCTTGCCAGAGGAAAAGTCTGGCCTGTTAAAATTCAAAATCGGGATTTGGCCAACTTTTTGGTATTAGGAGCTCAGTTCCTATTACCCGCAAGAATTTAAACAGGCCAATTTGTGTAGATATTGAACTGCCAACATTGCTGACCACGGGACTGATGGCACGGAAACAGCTTTTCGAACGTCGCCAGAAAAAAGTATGGCCTGTTAAAATTCGAAATCTGTCTTTTTCGAATTATTTGGCATTGGAACTATAGTTCGTAACAGCCGCATGAATTTTAACAGGCCAATTTGTGTACATATTAAACTCTCAACATCGCTGACCACGAGACTGATGGCAGGGTAACGGCTATTCGAACCTTGCCAAAGGAAAAGTATGGCCTGTTAAAATTTGAAATCTGTCTTTTTCTAACAATTTGGCATTAGAATTATAGTTCTTTACAGCCGCATGAGTTTTAACAGGCCAATTTGTTTAGATATTGAACACCTAACATCGCTGTCAACGACATTGATGGCACGGAAATGGCTTTTCGAACGTCGCCAGAGGAAAAGTATGGCCTGTTAAAATTCGAAATCTGTCTTTGGCCAACTATTTGGTACTAGACGCTCAGTTCCTAACACCCGCGAGAATTTTAACAGGCCAATTTGTGTAGATATTGTACGCCCAACATCGCTGACAACGACACTGATGGCACGGAAACGGCGTTTCGAACGTTGCCAGAGAAAAAGTATGGCATGTTAAAATTCGAAATCAGGGTTTGGCCAACTATTTGGTACTAGAAGCTCAGTTCCTAACACTAGCAAGAATTTTAACAGGCCAATTTGTGTAGATATTGAAATGGGAACATCGCTGACCACGAGACTGATTTCAGGGAAAGGGCTTTTCGAACGTCGCCAGAGGAAAAGTATGGCCTGTTAAAATTCAAAATCTGTCTTTTTCGAACTATTTGGCATAAGAACTATAGTTCTTAACAGTCGCATGAATTTTAACAGGCCAATTTGTGTAGATATTGAACTGCCAACATCTCTGACCACGAGACTGATGTCAGGGAAAGGGCTTTTCGAACGTCGCCAGAGGAAAAGTATGGCCTGTTAAAATTCGAAATTAGGCTTTGGCCAACTATTTGGTACTAGAAGCTCAGTTCCTAACACCCGCAAGAATTTTAACAGGCCAATTTGTGTAGATATTGAAATCCTAACATTGCTGACCACGAGACTGATGCCAAGGATACGGCTTTTCGAACCTTGCCAGAGGAAAAGTCTGGCCTGTTAAAATTCAAAATCGGGATTTGGCCAACTTTTTGGTATTAGGAGCTTAGTTCCTATTACCCGCAAGAATTTAAACAGGCCAATTTGTGTAGATATTGAACTGCCAACATTGCTGACCACGGGACTGATGGCACGGAAACGGCTTTTCGTACGTCGCCAGAGGAAAAGTATGGCCTGTTAAAATTCGAAATCTGTCTTTTTCGAAGTATTTGGCATTGGAACTATAGTTCGTAACAGCCGCATGAATTTTAACAGGCCAATTTGTGTAGATATTAAACTCTCAACATCGCTGACCACGAGACTGATGGCAGGGTAACGGCTTTTCGAACCTTGCCAAAGGAAAAGTATGGCCTATTAAAATTTGAAATCTATCTTTTTCTAACAATTTGGCATTAGAATTATAGTTCTTTACAGCCGCATGAGTTTTAACAGGCCAATTTGTTTAGATATTGAACACCCAACATCGCTGTCAACGACATTGATGGCACGGAAATGGCTTTTCGAACGTCGCCAGAGGAAAAGTATGGCCTGTTAAAATTCGAAATCTGTCTTTGGCCAACTATTTGGTACTAGACGCTCAGTTCCTAACACCCGCGAGAATTTTAACAGGCCAATTTGTGTAGATATTGTACGCCCAACATCGCTGACAACGACACTGATGGCACGGAAACGGCGTTTCGAACGTTGCCAGAGAAAAAGTATGGCATGTTAAAATTCGAAATCAGGGTTTGGCCAACTAATTGGTACTAGAAGCTCAGTTCCTAACACTAGCAAGAATTTTAACAGGCCAATTTGTGTAGATATTGAACTGCCAACATCGCTGACCACGAGACTGATGTCAGGGAAAGGGCTTTTCGAACGTCGCCAGAGGAAAAGTATGGCCTGTTAAAATTCGAAATCTGTCTTTTTCGAACTATTTGGCATAAGAACTATAGTTCTTAACAGTCGCATGAATTTTAACAGGCCAATTTGTGTAGATATTGAACTGCCAACATCTCTGACCACGAGACTGATGTCAGGGAAAGGGCTTTTCGAACGTCGCCAGAGGAAAAGTATGGCCTGTTAAAATTCGAAATCAGGCTTTGGCCAACTATTTGGTACTAGAAGCTCAGTTCCTAACACCCGCAAGAATTTTAACAGGCCAATTTGTGTAGATATTGAACTCCCAACATTGCTGACCACGAGACTGATGGCACGAAAACGGCTTTTCGTACGTCGCCAGAGGAAAAGTATGGCCTGTTAAAATTCGAAATCTGTCTTTTTCGAATTATTTGGCATTGGAACTATAGTTCGTAACAGCCGCATGAATTTTAACAGGCCAATTTGTGTAGATATTAAACTCTCAACATCGCTGACCACGAGACTGATGGCAGGGTAACGGCTTTTCGGACGTTGCCAGAATGAAAGTATGGCCTTTAAGTCCTGGCGGAAATGTAAGAAATTCCCCTAAAATTTTTATTGCCATCTTTTGATATGTTTTCTGGCGAACCCTAAAACGTCTTTTCGGCATGTGGTCGTGTGGTTAAGATGTGGCAATTTTTTTCGAAGTCCTGGCGAAAATGTGAGAAATTTCCCAAAAATTTTCATCGCCATCTTTTGATATGTTGTTCAGCAATCCATAAAAGGACTTTCCCGCATTTGATCGTATCGTCAAAATTTGGCCAAAAAAAAGTTGGCCAATAAAAAAGTTGGCCAACTTTAGCCCGGTCATGGCGACCGACCCCTTTTAATATCACCCAAAGACCCAAATCAAGATGGCGAAATCAACCCCAGGTGCTGCTGCAGGTGCTAGTGGTCAAAACAAGGCCTTCTAGGGCAGGAGCAGGAACAAACAGAAAAACTGCTAAACAAGCTGTATTTTGAGCTTAAAGATCGTAACCGATCCCGCTTAAAAGACTCAGAACTTGAATTACAATACCGAAAAGGATCCCAGGTGCTGCTGCAGGTGCGGGTTCGCAAAACTGAGCCTTCTTGTGTAGGAACTGGAACGGGAGGGCAAGCTTCTAAATCGAGTCGTGTTCCTAACTTGAACATGGCGACCAACCCCATCTAAAATCACCCACGACCCTAGTCAAGATGGCGAAATGGACCCCTGGTGCTGCTGCAGGTGCTAGTGGTCAAAACAAGGCCTTCTTGGGCAGGAGCAAGAACATATAGAAAAACTGCTACAAAAGCAGTTCTTTTTTAAATACACTCAGGATTTCAATTACAATGCCGAAAAGGACCTCAGGTGCTGCTGCAGGAGCCGGTTGGCAAAACTGGACCTTCTTGTGCAGGATTTGGAACGGGAGGCAAACTTCTAAATCCGCATTTCGAACTTGAACACGGCGATCGACCCCTTCAAAAGTCACCCTAAGACGCCAGTCAAAATGCCGAAATCAACCCCAGGTGCTGCTACTGGTGCTGGAACGAATAGGAAAACTGCTAAGGAGGTATTAATTTAAACATAACGATGGGAACCGACTCCGCTAAACATATACTGAAGACCTCAATTACAATGCCGAAGAAGACCCTATAGGTGCTGCTGCAGGTGCCAGTGGTCAAAGCACGGCTTCCTTGGACGGAAACTGGTTAGGCTCGGGTAGGTTAGGTTAGAGTAGCATTGAATGGTGAAGAGAAGTCTTCAATGAGTAGGTTAGTCTCGGTTAGGCTAGAGTGGGTTAGGTTAGAGTAGGGTAGGTAAGGTTAGATTTGAGCACAATTAAATACGGCACAGAATCCCTAAATAAGGTGGGAGTAGGTACGTCCAGCGGTTAGGTTGGAAGCGCGGCGAACCCCGCGCCCTAAGACCGGCAGGGCGCCGTACAGACTGATTAGCCCCGCAGGGACCCACTCGCCCGGTGACAGCCGCCGGCAGGCCAAGGTAGGTGTACGCCAGGCGTGGAGGGGCGGAAGAGTGGTTCGCGGTGAGCGAAGCCTCTTTACGCCCCGACGCGGTCTGGCGTACGCCTACCTTGTTGTATAATGGATATATCGATGTCATTATACCTGTTTTGTATATGTCAAGGAATAGTTTGATTTGCTATCCTGTTATATCCCTCGAGGACTCTACAATAAGAAAATAGGAGTGCCCCGCGAAGCCCTACGTAGGGTTCGGTGTCTTGGACAACATCAAACTGCGATAGTGACCCCATGATGTTCGAAAAATATGGGGAGAACTGATACCGCTGTGGGGACTCGACCCTGTACCTTTGCCTCGGCAGTCGGTCTCGCTAACCACTGGGCTAACCACTATCCGCCAGCTCGTGACCAGAGATAGCACTGCGATGCCTCACTCCTTTACTTTTAAGAAAAATTTGACCTTTGACTACCTACACATGTATCTACCGATGTCTGAGTGAACTCTTTAAATGTCAAATGGCGATGGCAATTAAGATAGATTTTTTTCAACCTGCATTCATTGCAAGTTGAGTTAAAAATGAATTCAATAAATTAATGTTGAATTGTGCTGCAGCTTTCACTACCAGCAAGAACCATAGATAACAATGTAAAAACTTCAGAAGTTAGGTCTCTTCTCTGGAATGAAAGGAAAATCCTGGTGTAAAACTGCACGAGAAATATCAAAATCTAAAACTTAGTTGAGAGAGCTATCAGAGAAGTCCCTGTCAATCTCCTGCCCACATTAATTACGCTTTTCCCGTGCGTAAATTTGAAAATCAGTTGATATTTCTAAGAAAACAACTGCTTTATTTGTACTGTTGTATCGAGCATTAGATTGTAAACAAGACCTTTAACCTGATCTGGTAGCTGGGGCCGTCCACATATTACGTCATCACATTTTTGGCTATATCTGACCACTCCCTCCCCCATGTCATCAACCGCCAGCTGAGCCCTGCCCCTCCCCCACTCCCCCCAGTTGACGTCATGTTTGCAAAAGTGGGGGAAATGCATATTTCCCCTAAAACCAAATGCTATTTTTTCCATGCAAGGGTATAAGCACGCAAATACGCTTAGAAAAGAAGCCGGAATAAAGTTCCCTGCCATCCATGGTACCGTCGGAAATTAACGCGACGTGTCGAGACAGGTCAAGTCCGGACAGGTCTTCGCGCCACGCCGCCGTCCGCTTTTAACCAGGGCATCCGATTTAAACAGACGCGTGGTGAAACAATGCTCCAATCTCGATCCAAGAGCGCGCATACGAAAAGAAGACGCGCGTACTGTTGTTGCGACGGGATAGTTCGTGTTTCAACATTGTTACGACCCCCTCCCCTCCCAAGTGATGACGTAATATGTGGACGGCCCCCTACCATGCGGAGCGCCATCTTGGATGCATCCATTCCCTACCTGACAACAATAACCAGTCGACTGGCCCATTCTCTGCTCCTTACACACACTACAATACCCCTTCCATATAATTTACTTTTTCCTGATGTTCCTCTGCATTTCCTCTATAAGCAGCCGCTCGCTCTTGGAGCGGTGCACTCTGACTCAGACCTGCCTGAATAAAGCCACACTGCCCAACTGAGCCTTTGTCATTCCCTGTCCTGCCCAATACAACAGTACAATAACCATAACATATTCTGAGTGAACAATTTCAAAAATATTGAATAATATAGATATAATGAATCTCAAATGTTTTGCCCCCCCCCCCCCCCCCCCAGGATGTTATGAAGGCGCCCCAAGGGCGCCTGAAATTTAGGCAACCCGCCGAACTTTTCGCCTGTAAATAGGCAAAAAGTGGTACATTGCCCCCCCCCCCCCCACAAGTCGCTCCTGGATCCGCGCCTGGGTCTGACTCGGGTGTAAAACAAGCTGATGTGCGAATTCAATACAAAATAACAGTAAGAAGCTCTTCTGAATTTAAAACGGATCATGAACTCGATTAAATAAAAACAAAATGAAGAGGAAGTGACGAATTTCACATTTCGTGAGTTCTTGATTTCTTTGCAAATATCACATACTGAATACTTTATGGCTTTACGTTCTACATTGAAGAAACCTCAAATATTCTTGAAAAGAAGTGTAGAAGATATGTTCATAAGTCCATTTCGCAACAAAATTTTGGACTTAATGAGAAGCAACCAAAATATTCAATTTCTTTTAGATCCGTTTGGAGCAGCTTGTTATATCATTGATTATATTAATAAAGTAGAAAGAGGAATGAGTAATATAATGAGAGAAGTGTTACAGCAATTTCGAGATGGTAATGACACATTACAACAGTCACTCCGCAAAATATCAAATGCATTTTATAACAACAGTGAGTTGTCTATCGAGGAAGCATGCTATCTCATCCTTCAATTGCACCTGTCAAAAGCTAGTGAAGATGAAGTTTTAATGCCAACTTTTCTTGCTGAGGAACGAGTACGGCTTGTGAAATCCAGGGACCAGCTTGGGAAGTTCTTAGGGTAAGTCCCTTGGGACTTCCCCTAAGGTACTACCATTCGAGGCTGCTCTGAGGTGAAGTCCGGCTGTCCGGTCTCGTCGCGCGCGATGCAAGACAGCGCGGCACAGCTTGTCAACAAACGTCGCGCTGCCGGGCTGATGCGTTCGCCGGGCCCGAGCGGCCGGGCCGAACCGACGACTCAGATGGCAGGTAGCTTGTTACCTCGTCGCGCACCCCGCACCCATTCCTCACCTCAGGGGGACATGATATACTGCCCAATACACAACAACGCACTCCGCAGACCGTAACGATTGCGTTACGGTGCATTTCCGATCATTTTCCAATCATCCGATATTTTTATTCGGATAAAGAGATGACACTAAGCCCACTAAACTCACACCCTTTTATATACTATTTTGTTTAACTCAATCCTTGTGAATGCTATTTAGTAGTTGGTACTTAGATTTCTGGTGCCCCTGGATGAGCGAGCAGACGACAAAAGGCAGGCACGAGGGGCAGTTTTAAATTTGGACTTATCGTTTAAATTAAAAAAATATGTTTAAAAGAAAGAGAAGAGTGTGCTGTGCTCCAGACTGCGGGTTTGAAAAGCGCACCGGGGATGGGAAATCAATTTTCTCACTCCCCAATGGCTTAAGACCCCAAACTTTGGAACGGTGAGGCACTTGAGTAAGGTAACCTGTGACATTTGAGGCTTTCCCGTGACTGACAAATTGTAAATCAATTTAAGGCGGAAAGCCTGGCTCGAGTTTTGCAATAAGGCTGACTTTGACAGCATTTCCGTGGGTCGGCGGTTTCTGTGCCCTCAGCACTTTTCTGATGGTATGTTTTTTGACGATAACCATAACAGACTCCACTCCTTTGCTGTCCCTGACAAGAATAAGTAATACAGTATAGTTTTGCATTCATAATATTGTTACAAATATCGGAAAATTTTCCCTCTTTGTACTTAGAACTGCAAGTGGTAGGGGAAGAGGAGGAGGAGGAAGAAGTTCTTCCTGGAATGAGGCATGAGGATAAGCGTTTTTCAAAAAAAAATGTCATTGAAGTTGTATTTAATTTAATTAATTTTACCGCTCCGGGTGCACTCCGACAGGTCTGGTAAATGATTAAGATTTAACTTGTTCGGAATTATATTCTTCATGGATTTTATTTTTCTTCCAGCTCCAGTTCCCACCTTTCCAGAGAAAGACTTAAAGATGCACAGAGAGTTTACTTTTCAAGGGGAGAGGCCAGGCCCTAGTACAGACCCTGCTGGTCCAGATCCTGGTGGGGAACACCAGGCAGTCGATGGATCTCCATGTACTCTGCATTTATCTCACTGTTATTTTGTGTAAACTCTCTAATTAATTGGCTCACAAACTAATAATGTTATGTTGTATTTTCCTACATGCAGCAAGAAAATGTGCCCGGGAAGTAGATGAAAAGTCTGTGAATGCCAAGCGTCCTCATGATGACATGCACTTTGATGCGGACTTTGAGGCACTTGAGCCGCCTGAAAAGTCATGTAAACGAGAGCCCTTGCAAGCACTGTCAGCAAGACGTATGTCCTTATTTCGGGATACCATGTTAGGGGTAGTAGGGACCGACGGGGGGGGGGGGGGGGGGGGGGGAGGGCAGATGTATATTTTCAGACTGAAATTTTTTTCACAGGTTCATTTAAGCAAAGACGGTCTGCTGCAGTGAGAACGGAAAAAAGAAGGAGGGTGTCTGTTCTGGAAATTGCCAGAATTTCAGGTGCACCTAAGCCAACTGCTCGGGAATCCAAACTTGCGAAGACTGCACAGCAGTATAGGCAGATGGCTTGAGTTTTGGAGAAAGTTGGAGCACGTTAGGAGGGTAAATGCAAACCTTAAAAGTGTTGTGAAAACCAGGTTTGTTAATATGGTCGATGAGCTCTGCATTTCACCAGTCACTAGACAAATTGTTAAGGGTGAGATGAGGAATTTTAAAAGGAAAAAGAATGGTAGGTCCTGGAAATTAAGTGACAAATTATTTTGGTTGACAGTGTATAAGCGCAACAGAAGAGTCTATAGATATATTGGACAGTTTATAATTGTCCCTAGTGAGTCAACCCTTAAAACTCTTTTGCGCAAAATCCCTTTAGAGCCTGGGATATGCTCCTCTCTTCTAACCCTACTTCAACATACTGTTGTTCGTTTACCAGAGAGCGACAGACATTGTGTGTTGCTGTTTGATGAGGTGTTTTTAAGGGGCAGGTTAATTTTTAATGAAAGAAAGGGTTTTGTTGATGGATATGAAAATTTTGGTGATCATGGAAGGACCAATTATATTGCAGATCATGCCCTTGTGTTTATGATACAGGGTATTAATGTTAAATGGTCCCAGCCTGTTGCATTTTATTTTGTGAGCAAGACTTGTCCCAGTTCTATTTTACAGGTTCTGATTTGTGATGTCATTAAGGCAATGTTTTCTGTTGGTCTGAAAGTACATGTCACAGTTTCCGACCAGGGTTCTAACAATAGGGGTGCTGTATGTACTTTAAGGGCAGAGTTAGAAGATGACATTATGTACAGTGTAGATGGCAAACGCCTTGTCCATGTATCGGATATGCCCCATATTTCCAAGAATGTGCGAAATAATCTTCTAACATCAAATCTCGAGTTTGAACCAGGTAAGGTTGCTGAGTGGCGCCACATTATAAATTTTTATAGAGTAGATCAAGAACTCACTGGTGACATTTCAAAGCTTTCATGTAAGCACCTAAATCCTCAAAGACGGGACAAAATGAGAGTGCCTCTTGCTGCCCAAGTGCTCAGTGAAACAACGAGTAAAAGAATGTCTATCGTGTACCGGTGCAGTGAAGGTAAGAGGTTGGAGGCATGTATGGACGCTGCCCAATTTTGCAGAATTGTTGACGAAAATTTTGACCTGTGCATTAGTCCTAGACCAAATTCTTCTGAAAAGAAGAAGATCAATAGGATTGATGTACGTGAAGGTTCAGTGAACCTTGAGAAGTGGGCCAAGATGGGGGGAAAAAAATGGAAAAGTGGACTTTTACTCGGAAAAGTGACTCTTCCAGGCATGTTCCCCCCTGTGTCAAAGGGTGGGTGAAAAATTTGAAGAGTTTCAAGGTATTGTGGTGCAGGGTGAAGGCAGCGCAACTGAAGGTTCTTCGACTCCGTAATATCAACCAGGATGCACTTGAGAATTTGTTTGCTCTTCTGAGGCAATGTGGGGGATCAAGCTCTGACCTCACTTGTGGGCAGTTCGTCGGGGCCCTGAAGTCAACGCTCATCACACGCTTTTCCTCAGCAGCAGAGGGGAAGAATTGCATTGATGATGATTCAGTGATGTTTGCTGACCTCCGTGCCCTACTTTCGAGTGGAACTGACTGTGAACTCAGGTGGAGTCTGTTGTCCGGGGGGGGGGGGGGGGCAGCCTCTTCGTGAGTGCCAGCTGAACAAGAATGATCCACTACAGCGTAGTGGTGCTGCTGGGTTGTGGGCATCAGTTGGTTCTGTGATCAAAGACATAAAGTGCTGTCAATGCCTAGGGCGTTTACAAACACCTCACAAAACAGTTGATTTTATTTCTGGTGATGATTTTCAGTTTTACCCTATGCTATCCCTTATTTCTATTTTTATAGAAATTATGAATATCTTTGAATAAAAATTCTTTAGACACATGTACAAGAACCCAGTTCTGGATGTTTTAAAACCAGCTTTTTGTAATGTTGATTGGAGTCCTGTGTTCTGTAAAGTTCATTTATCTGGTAATGTTAAGGAAATGTTTTGGGAGAAGGCAATTGCTCACCTCATAAAAATTAAAGTAAAAAAACAAAACCAACAAGTAAAGGATGGTGTGGTACGTCGATGCAGGCAAGCAACTGATGCCAAACAATCGTCTGAACTGCGAAGCCCAGAGGAGCAACTTCAACTGCATCGAGAAGATATGCTAGTCCTGCAAGGTTTTTATATTAAAATTCAAAAAATCTGTTTCTCTGTGTACCTGGGTTACATATGTCAGGATTCCATTTTAATGTATTCCACTATTTTTCTTTGTTGTAGTGGTTTTGCTCAAGGTAATAATGTTTGTTTTCTGTTCTTGTTAGGTTTTACTGTTTCTTTTTTCTTTTTTTTTTCTTTTTCAAAGAGACAGACAGGGTTTTACCTTCAACAGAGGAGAAATTTCACCACAATTTTATTATTATTTTTCAGAATTTTCCACACACACACTGGTCCCGTGGAGTTTCATTACCTGCATATTGCTTTATGTCAATTTATGTCATTCAAGATAGGATACATGCATAATTTCATTTTAAGTAGCTCCTAACAATGTATATTCAATGTCATTAACAATCTCTTTTTTCAATTTAGTATTCATTTCAGCATGATGCCAAGATACTAGTTATACTTGTTCTCATTTCATGGATTTACTGCATGAACCCCACATTATTCATTACTGTTCCAGAACATCTTTGAATGTTTTCCTTTCAACCCTTTTACACCTCATCATATAAAATTAATTTATGTGGTCTTCAGAAAACTTGCTACCATAGCAATGTTGATTAGATAAATATTTGTTAACGATCTCTCATATTTTTCCATGTAGTTCAATGTTTACCTCTCATGTTGTAAGTTGTAATGTAGTTAATTCCATAACAATTAAAATGAAAGAGCATTAAAGCTTTCTTGTATTTTCTCTCCCTTGTAGCCATCTCAGAAGACCAAGGAGATGAGATGGGGCATCAACTGCAGCTACTCCTGCACCTGCACCTCCTGCTTTCGCTGTGCCTCCTGTTGTGCCTTCCCGCAACCAATGTGTAAGTAAAATTATTTTTATGATTCCTCTGTATTCTACCAAGCTCAACCATGACTCATCACATTTTTAAAAAAAACTTTTATATGCTGTCAACGTTGAAGATGATCACATTATCAGAACTATCATCTTGTCTGACAAAGTAAGAGCAGTTATGTTTTGTTTCTATTTCAGTCTGAACCTTGTTCCTCCTGAAATCTTGCATACCTTTTTTTTAACAGAAAAATTCATTGACTGTAGCACAGTTACAAACTGTGTGCCGCAACAAGAAGATGACGGTGAGAGGGACGAAAGATGTGCTGTGGTCAAGGATCAAACAGCATTTTCTGGATCAATATTGTAGGTGTTTTCAGACTAGAGTATTGAAGAAAATGGTAGTATTAGGATTACACTGAAACCTTTCTGTTGCAGGCCCAGCAGCGAGGTTAATTCTTTCTGGTTTTGTCCTTGGTCCCTTCAAACTGAAACGTCATGCTTGTGTTTTTTTTGTTTTTTTTTTTGGTTCATATTTTGTATATTTCTATGTAAAAATAAGAGGATTTATATTGTTAGATATTAATGATAAGATAAATATGAGGTGACGCTTTATGATCTACCAATTTTGTCTCCTACCCGTAAAATTTTTGTTATTTGTATTTCTTTTGGTTGTAAGTGTACTACCCAGAGAAAATTAATATCTATCGTGATAAATATAAGAAGAATTGTATTATACCTATGATATCCATCCTCTTGCTTTGTTCAACGTTTGTTTTGTGTAACAAATATTGTAAATTTTTGCAAAAATAATATATATTTATATATATTGTAAATTTTGTGAATACATGATAATTCTGATTTGTGATTCAATCTGCATTATCCTGATTTCCTTTCCTCTTGGAACGCTCTGAAACAAGATTTGATATATATTTTAATTTAAATTTCCGGGGAAGTTCGGGAATCACGTAGACCAAACGCGTAGCTGCAAATTCCCTCCGTTTTGATCCGTCCAGGTGCGACAGTTTGTGCCTCATGTTGGCAGTATACCATGTCCCCATGGTGACGTCACGAGACTCAAGCTTCACGCTCTCACCACTAGGTTGGCTAGGGTTGGGGCAGTCACGAACTCACCACGGCTCCAACAAGTCGTGGGAACCACCGTGCACTCATCCGCGTGGCAAAACCATATGTAAATTACTCTGAACCACCAGAATACATCTCAACTGAGCATCAACCCCGTCTCCTTCATCATTCAACCCAACCCCAAAATCCGCACCATAACATGGTGCACCGGCCAAATTCGGTAGGGCTGCGGGTTGTACGGAGCCCAGTGTACCGGCATGCAAATTTTTTTGGAAGAAGACGCATCTAAGAAGAATATGGTGAGCCCATTTTTCAAGTGCCCGAGTGAACATTTCTTTGGAAGCAAAAAGCACGAGAAGATTCTTCGGAAAGTGTTAGCAGCACATTTGTGGGGAAATTGGAAGCGCCTCTACCACCACTGGAAATTCGAAAGTGGGAACAAGCTGTCCAGAACCTACTGTGGTAACATTTCTAGCGGCAAAATATCTTGGTTAATCGTTGCCTGTGTCGCGGCGGATTCGTTCAACAAGAAAATTCATGTTCAAGAACCTGATTCAACGGTAGCAATTTTTGGAAATGTGGAAGGCTGTGATCTTATAAGAGTTTCGATATACAACCAACAGAGTGCATCCAAAATAAGAGAGGGTGGTGTAATTCCGGACACGGGGTAATTCCGGACGTTTTCAATTTCGCGGGGATGGAGCGATCGCAGCGCCACCACTTTTTAAACATAGAAGGGACTTATTTGGTAAGAAGAACAGAGAGAACAACATGGCCGCCGGAAGGCGAGGCGTAGTGCCGTCTCACAACAAAGCAGACGCCAGCGGCCGCAATTTGCGAAACCAACCACAGTATCGTTAAAATAGGTCCTAACACGTCGGAGAAAAGCTTACTTCCCTGAAATCGAGATCGAGGATTCCGAAAACAAGGGTTTCAAGACGATTTTTGACCGGGAAAGTGCTTTTGTTGATTTGTTTTTTTTTTCCGTGATTATTTCTTTCTGTAGGAAGCGGCCCATGTCTGAAGATCCACTCCCTAAGGTGTAAATTCCGCGGGAGTGGATCTGCTAAGCTTAGCGGATCTACTTCGAACTGCATCCAGTTCCAGCTAGATCCGCTAAGCTTAGCAGATCCACTCCCGGGAAATTTACACCTAAGGGAGTGGATCCACTCCGGACCCAACGGTCCGCAACTCGAGACAATCGGTGTACACATTTTAACACAATCTAACACAATCGTGCATCAAAAATCATCAAAACGGCAGTAAAAGTAGTTTTCAGAAACATTCTAGGGCTAGAAACGACCGAAAAACACTAATGAAAGAACAAAATTTCGGATTTTTTGAAATTCAGCTGCAAAAATCGACGCAATCAACACAATCAGTGTACACGCTGGATTGGAGTTGTGGACTCCTCGCACCGGACTGGATCCACTACAGTTAAGTGGATCTAGTACAAAACGGATCCTCAAAGTAAGTGAATCCGCTCCGCGGAAATTAAACCTTACCGAGCGGATTCGCTCCGGAAACTGGGTTTATTTCACCAGAGTGGGACTTGAACTCTGGACCTGTCCTTCAGAGAGCGCGAACGCTGCCCACTGGACCACTACACCATATACATGATAGTTGCCGCCGTGTGCCTCTTATGCAGATAGTAATTGTCCACTAGACAGATGCGGATCCAGTAAGATATAACTGGATCCAAGTAGGCCTAAGTGGATCCAGTTAGACCTTACTGGATCCGCGGGAGCGTAAGTGGATCCAGTAACACCTAACTAGATTCAGGGAAGCCTAAGTAGATCCAGTTACATTCAACTGGATCCAGGGTAGCGTAAAGGCCGTATCAGACTATCGGCTGCTGCTGCCGTCGCCGTAGCAGCTGGACCAATCACAACCAAGCAGAACCGCCAGAATAGCCCGGCTCCTATATTTCGCAGCGTCAGCGAATGGTCACGTGAACGCGTTGCCATGGATATCGGAATGTGCTGACCTGCTCGGTGCGACTGTGTGCTGCAAGGGATACCGTGAATGAATCAAAATCGATCAAAATCAGGAAAGGGATCTATATGTACGCCTAGCATCAACAGTTCCCAATTTGATGGGAGTGGAGTGCCACAAGCGTGCATATCTTAAACCTGAGGCTTGCAGAATTGTGTGGCAATTGCTGTTGATCCACCTTCTACTGAATAGTTTAGGCAGAGCATATTCCACATAAATAAAAATAAAAATATTGCCTCGTATTGTGTATTCTTTAACATGGGAGCAATCAATTTCACCCGATTTTATCAAGTGATGTGTTTGTTCTCAACTTCGAGGTTACGTTTGTTAAAAACGGTGTCGGCGACGGCAGCCACCACGGTCAAATGTGCTTGGCCGAGCAGCCAGCGCCGCGGCGACAGCAGCGACAGCCACTAGTCTGATACGGCCTTATGTGGATCCAGCCACATCAGACTGGATCCAGAGAAGCGTAAATGGATCCAGGTAGAGCTTAGCAGATCCACTTCGCAGAGAATCGGTTCCGCGGCAGATCCATTAAGCTGAAAGTGGATCCATCATGGAGGAGTTCTAAACTACGTGGAGTAGCAACGGGCCGTGCAGGCCGAATTATTTCGCCTTCCTTATCCGAGAGTTTTGATCAGAGTTCCAACAGACACCGTTTTTTCGTATCTTAAAGGTCTGAAAATTGACGATTTGACATTATTTTGAAGATACCCTGCCATGAATGGCACCAAAAGACGATAAAACCTAGTGGCACAGGTCACGGGAAGAAGCGCGAGTGAAACAGAGCTACTACTCGTGATGTGACGTCACGGCTAGTGGCAACATGGCGGCGTCAGACGCAGACGTCCGACGGTGACTTGAAGTTATTTTATTTGCTGGTGTGATTAGGTGAGTATTGATGAATAGAAAACCTCAACTCGTTTCTTCTTACACCTTTAAGATAACTTGTAGCGTATATTTTTGGCACTTCAACTTTTATTCTTCTCGTAAGGAGGAGAAAAGTGTTCTCCTAACCTAGCCGTAGCCGCTACTTTTCCAGTAAACATTTGTCATTTATTCCTATTTCGAGGCAAAAGATCATATGAATTGGTTTCCCTTTTTCAGTAGACATGCCCAGGAAAAGTAAGAAGAAGGCCTTCAGGCCGACGTCTAGATACAAAGCCCTCAAAAGGGCCAGGCTGTCCATGATTCCTGAAGAGCCGGTGACGGCCGAGGCTGCGGTGCCTGAGGTGAGTGAAATCATGAAATCGTGTATCATTTTCCAATCCCAAATTATTCCTGGCTTCCATGGGCTGCCTGTTTCATGGGGCGTGTTTTATTGTATCTTTTGCCACTGCAGGTTCCTGATGACACAACTGCAGAGAACAATGACCATGATGATCATGATGGAAGAAATTGGGACAACAACAACAGTGATCATGGAGTCGATCTGAATTCATGCAGTGATCATGATAAAGAGCACAATGATCATGATTATTTCAGAGCAAATGTAAGTTACCACGTAATACTTGAAGTTTCTTTTGTTAAATTTTTGAGACTTAGGTTTTTCTTATACATCTTTACCCCTCTCCAGGTGATAGAAAATATTTTATTGGATCACGAAATTTCTGTGGGCCAAGAAGTTGAAGTGGAGTCATCCTCAGAGACTGCACTTTACCAAGAAGTTGAAGTGGAGTCATCCTCAGAGACTGCACTTTACCAAGAAGTTGAAGTGGAGTCATCCTCAGAGACTGCACCTTGCCCCACATCAAGTGTATGTTTGACCATAATCAGAGTATTTCATTGCAACTTCCATTCTCTTCTTTTCCTTACAAATATATGTGTATTTTTTTTATTTCCAGGTGTCAGATGAAGATGTAGAAAGCAAGTTTCTGGCTGCAGCATCAAAGCTTCGCTCTGGTCTTCTTCCACCTATGTGGATTCCTGTTGTGACAGGCAATGGCTTGAATCTTTTGAAGCTGTCGAGCCACAAGTCTCTACTCACACAACGCTGTATTCTGATCAGCAAGACTGGACTTTTAACTTTCTTTGTTCATGGATGTGAGCTTCAATCCTCTCATGAGGTCTATTCTCAGAAAGCTATTGATGTGTTTAGTGTTGCAAATATTGTGGACTCATCAACAAAATTAGTCAAGAAATTCAGGCTGTTTGAAGTATGATGGGGTGTTCCTCATGAAAAGTTCAGACCATTTTGGAGGAGTTCAGAAACCAGTGTCATAGATAAAAATGTGTTCAAGGAAGTGCGATATAGTGAAACTTGTAGATCTCAGGAATGTTTACTTTTAGTGTCTCAAGCAAAGCGAATGTGTGGTCTGTGTTTCCGGCTCTACAAAAACTTTTCTAACAGGAAGGTGGTTGAGAAGAAAGAAGGTACTTCTGGTAAAGTAAAAACTCCCAATAAATTTAAATCATGGAAGAAATTAATTACTCCTGAGAAAAGGGCAAGAGGTGAAAAGTCAAAGAAATGCACGGCTAAGAGCTAAGCTTGACTCTCTAATAAATGAAGAGGGAATAGCAGTGAGTGATGAGGATGATTCAAATGACTAGCGTAAAATTGTTGAAGACGCTAAAGCCAAATGTGAAGATCCCCTGCAGCGCACATTCCTGGAGCAGCAACTTAGAGCTCTGCAATGTAAAGATAAGCGCAGTATGCGCTGGCATCCAATGGTAATTCGTCTAGCCCTGAGAATCAAGATGATTTCCACTAGTGCATACAGGGAGCTGGCTGAGTCAGGTGTAGTGGCATTACCCTCTGAACGCACCCTCTTTGACTATTCTCCTGTGATGGATGTCAAAGAGGGAATTTGTAAACCTATTATTGCTGATTTGGCAAAGAAGGTAAATGCTCTGCCTCATGATTATCAACGCTTTAACACCCTCATGTTTGATGAAATTTTTCATTTTTTCATACCGAAATATCGTGTCAGAGTGGTTCATTATATTTTCTAAAAACGATTGGCACCCTTCTTGAACACCAAATATCAAAATAACAAATTCAGAAATACGGGGAGTAAACATAACCTCAGACGTCACCGTATTTCACATTTTGTTATTTTGATATTTGGTGTTCAAGAAGGGTGCCAAACGTATTTAAAAAATATAATGAACCACTCTGACACGATATTTCGGTATGAAAACGTTTATTTGATCGTTTTGATGATTTTCGCAACGGGTCGTTCTGAAACGCTTCTAGAAGGCGCCCATCCTCGGACCCGAGGCCGGCCGAATCCAGGCGGCGAAGCGAAAAGCGCGCGGGATTCGAAGAATGACAGCACTGACCGAAGTGAAACTTTTCGCGGCCATACATTCAACCTTCCTCTTTCGAACGGCATCTCGGTTTTTCCGGAATTTTGAGTCGTTTAAGAGGAAATGGGCCGCATATTACGGCATGTAGCTCTGGGAGGCGGGCTCGTTGCCCCTCCATAGCCACTTATACTCCATGGTTAATTTGTGGTTATTGTAGCCTTTACTGGTCTTGTACTTCTTTGGGCAGTGAGGGCATTTATACTCCGTGGACTCCAATTGGGAAGGTACTGTTGCCAGTGAGCTGGATGACGGCTGGACACTCTGACCTCCAACTAAAACAGACGTGTTACAATAATGAAGTGACACAGCAATACATTACTTACAAAGATGATGTGAAACTTTATATTTTCGTGACTAACCTTCACCCTCATCGTGGGTCCTCATATGCTTCTCATAATTTCTCGTCAGTTTGAAGTTCTTCCCACATTTCAGGCACTTCAATACTTCTCCCGACATTGAGAGGCCTTATGTTTCCAGATAAATTTTTTTTACAAACGAATGCCCATACGCAAACGAGCAATCAACGATACAAATTACTTCGTCTCGAGTGTTCTAGTCAGTCGGCTGCTTCAAACCGATTTGTGTTGACATCAGCATTGCCAACCTAAGGCTCATATCAACGTACGTCTAAGGCGATAAACTCGGCATTTAAAGAATAAAGCATGACAATTCGCTTTTATTTCATTAACTTCTTATGTTTTACGAGCAAGATTAATTAAAAACTTGATTCGGTTACGACTCTGTGACATTTTGTGCTATACAGTATGTTGGTATCATTTTTCCAAAAAGAAGTGAAAAAGAAGGAGCAGTTCCGTGGTCATAATAGAAGGCAGAGCGGCATCTTCCCGGGACCTCGGCCCGGCCCGTTGCCACTCCACGTAGTTCAGATCTACTCCATGGATCCATTGAGCTGAAATCGGATCCAGTAACGGATCCATGGAGCTGAAATCGGATCCAGTAACATTAGAGTGGATCCACCTCGCAGTGGACCGGCTCCGTAGCAGATCCATTTAGTTGGTAGAGGATCCAGGAAGACGTAAGCCGATCCTCTTAGCTGCCAACTGGATCCAGTGCGATCTACGCGGATCTAGTTAGATCTAACTGGATCCATGAAAATGTAATCGGATCCACTAAAGTCTAAGCGGTTTTTCAGACCTGGGTAAGTTGGTTGGTTGTTGCCCTTTGTGTGTTCTTTTAAAGACGAATGTCAGTAGTATTACATCTTGGTTGCAGATGCGACAAGGAAGAAAGTGCCTGTATCGCAATTGTGGTCATAATCACAATTGCAAGCCAGAAGGCTGCAAATTTAACATTTTTCCTAAAGACCCCGTTAGTGCTCGGGGATGGTTGCACCTCAGCGGTGTATATAATACCACACCGAAGAAACTCCTTACAAGCTTGTGCCTATGCTCGTGCCATTTTCCAGGGGGAAGAAAAACAGATCCTGAGGAGTATATTGAGGTTTACAATGTAAATATTGTAGAGTTATACAGCAGATTACTTCATTATCCCAAGAACATTCAAGAATTGCTGTCAAAATTGAATTGTGTTGTCAGGATGAAGAAGTTCCGCCAGGTCCATCAATGGATGAACAATCACCTCCTGCAAAAACGAGGGCAATTAGCATCACGCGTTCCACGAAAGCAGTTGTGGATGCCCTTCTTCTTTTGGTAACACCTGTACACCCTTCAAATCTTGTACAAAATGTGAATGCCTCTCCAAATCAAGAACGTATGCATTATTTCTAGAACCTTCAAGGTGATACCTGACTGCATCGCCCAAATGTATCCTGAATACGACAACAAGAAAGCAAAAGGAGAAATCAAATTCGACAGGCCATGGAAAGATATAATACTGAATAAAATTTGGTCCACTTCACCCGATAAAAGGCACACCAAAGCATTCCTAATGGGCTTTATGAATGATTTGCATGTTGCCTCAGCCACCAAATGTGGGTCACCATCTCTATGCCGTCTTCCACGAAGGGAAGATGTTCAAATGTTTCTATGCGAAATGTGCAGGGAGTGGTACCACTTGGCATGTGTTGGTGATGTAGATAATGACAAAGGTATGCTTGCTGTGCTGTTTGTTTCTCAAATTTCCTGTATGTCCCAGAAATGTTGCTTCACTCTTCACTTTTGTTTTTCAGCTGCAACTGCATATTATCTCTGTCCACTACACTGCATTGGTCCAGTGACAGCTTGGGGAGACCGGGTTCCTTGGTTCGATTCGCGGTTGGTCCCGGTGACCTCGGCCTTGGGACCCCCGTGGTGAAAGTCCACAGGTCCACTTTGTTGTTACATAGTTGATGCACTCCCGAATTGCACAATCAGTGTCGTTGTTATGTGGTTGATGCGCCTCCCGAAGCGGCTTCGTTTCGTATTGGATGGTCGAAACTGATCCCGTTATGGGCAACTAGGGTGACATTGTCGGCGAAACATAAAGACACGCAACCACAATGTGTCATAAAGGGACCAATTTCCGCTGGTCAAGATGCGACCAAAGGTAGCCGTTGCTAAGGGTGGCAACGCTACGTATCCCTGATCACCCTTTTTGTACCAGCATGTCAAAACTCTAATTTGCTACCCCTCGTCAATTTTTATGGTTGTTCGTTCTTTTGAAAGAACTTCCAACGCTTGTCACTAAACTTTATAGAGCTATTTCGCCGGAATTCCAGAACTCCTGCTTGTTTTAACGCCCAAACGCTAAAGTCTCCGTTTGCAGTGAGCCTTTTGAATTTTTTGGTTCCATATTGGACACCTTCAGTATGAGAAACTTATGTGTACACGAAACTTTTATTAGCAAACACTCAACTGACTACCGTGGTCGTATCCGTTCCCCGTAGGGTAACTCCCTTATAATGCGTTTAGGTCTCCACAAATTACGTAACATTTTCGCAATTTGTTCGGCCAATTTAGTTTTACTTATGGCCTGCACATTTCACTGTTAAAATCAAAAATCGGTTCTGTCTACGGGGTCCTTTCGACCTACCTCTGTCTGTCCGTCTGCTACCCTTCCGTTTGGCCTAGCTCGAGGGCAGACACCTGACGGCCGTTTCCCCTTTCCGTTTCCACTAGGGGACAATTGTTTAGTGCTCCCTCCAGACCGTTACTATCCCATTCACCCAGTTTTTCAGTTATCTTTTCGGGAAACGCTGTGGATAAGTTTCGTTTGTGCACCAACCTTCTAAAGTGACATGAGTGACAACGAGGTCATCGACCTGACTGGGGAGGGGCCGGACATACGCATACGTCGGCTACTTGTAGTCAGTACCCGCTGACCGGCTTCCCCCCCCCCCCCCCACGCAGCCATGTTGCGCCGGCTTTGCTTGCTCTGGAGGCGCTTCAGAGTGCTCCCCCAGCCCGGATTTTGCTTCGCGTCCCCGCCCACCGGCGCCGACGCCATGGCCCTCACATGGAGTATAAGTGGCTATGGCAAATATCAAAATAACAAAATGTGAAATACGGTGACGTCTGAGGTTATGTTTACTCCCCGCATTTCTGAATTTGTTATTTTGATATTTGGTGTTCAAGAAGGGTGCCAATCGTTTTTAAAAAATATAATGAACCACTCTGACACGATATTTCGGTATGAAAACGTTTATTTGATCGTTTTGACGATTTTCGCAACGGGTCGTTCTGAAACGCTTCTAGAAGGCGCCCATCCTCGGACCCGAGGCCGGCCGAATCCAGGCGGCGAAGCGAAAAGCGCGCGGGATTCGAAGAAGGACAGCACTGACCGAAGTGAAACTTTTCGCGGCCATACATTCAACCTTCCTCTTTCGAACGGTATCTCGGTTTTTCCGGAATTTTGAGTCGTTTAAGAGAAAATGGGCCGCATATTACGGCATGTAGCTCTAGGAGGCGGGCTCGTTGCCCCTCCATAGCCCCTATACTCTCATGGCCCTCATAGCCGCGTACCTCGTCTGATCCGGCGCTTTTATCAACCGCCCGCACCTCTGGGCGTGCCGCAACCCCGGTGCTCCTGATGCCCCCGTGCTTCCCTCAGCTCAATTGGTTATGATTATGCTATACCCCGTCAGCTTCCCCGGGAACGCCGTACTGAAAGGCGTAAGTACTTCATTTATGTCTATATAATTATTTTTTTTTTTTTTTTGGCACGGAGTGACCTTATAGTTTCCCCCAAAATCGGACTATTTTTTAGGCACGAAGTAGCCTATTGAAATCTTTAAGATTCGGATTCTTTTTTTTTGACATGGCCCTTTATGGACTTCTCCGAACGAAATTGTACGATTTTGGTGAGAGTTTGCAAGGAGAAGGAAGGAGACCCGCTGATTCAGATTCTGATGTCCATACGAAAACTCAAAAGCTGAAACTCGAGCATTTTCAATTGACAAATTTGATAATACGAGTCGAGCTGCAGGCTCTTATGGGCGAAAAGATCGAGTCAAGCAAAGGCCAAGCCGAGCCGAGGCAAAGTTGGTGGGGATGGTAAAATTACAACCAATCAGAGCACTGCCTGCAACGAAAAACGAAAACTGCTGCGTTTGAAAAGTTGATATATCAAGGATGGGGTGGCCGGCCAACAATGCGGCAAAGGGTACAGACTTTCAAACGTAGCCGTCGTGAGACTGTACTTCCGTCCCGTCCCGAATTTTTCATCCAACACCATGACGACGGGTGGGTGAACAAAACAATAGGGTATTCCGCTGAACCCCAGAACAAAAGTAGGAAGAGGGCAAGAAGTACTAAAAGATGTGTGAGGGGGGAGGTAGGACGGTGTCCGTTTCCGTCCAATGCGTCCCCCCCTCACCCATCCTTAAGTACTTCTTGCCTTCTTCTTACTTCCGTTCTGGGGTTCAGCGGAATACCCTATTGAGGACACCGACGTCGGTTTCATCGGTTTTGAGTTGTGCGCGAAAGTTTTGATTGTGGTTGTGACGTGCAGAAATTGGATGATGAAGGTTCTTCAAGGAACAGCTTATCAATACCATAGAGTGTTTAAAAATGCTGGGAAGCAATGCTGTGCAATGAGTGTGGTAGCTTTATGTCATTCTCTTCAAAAATTTCCAACCAAGTGAACCAGCCAAGATGTGGACGAGTCTTTGAAAGTAAGATTTATCAACGTTCTCATGCCTCATGCCTGCCCCTGACGTTAAAAAGTAGTTAGTTCTCCTGTCATTCAATGTGAGCTGAGAATAAATATTTTTAAAGTCATAGGATTGAGGTTCGGTCGGTAGTTCCGTGCCCGGTCGACAGAGCGCGCTATCGTCGACCGCCAGTGACCGCTCTCGATCACATGATGACTGTTGTAGCAACCGCGGGGCGCCGCGTTGCATTGTTGGCGTACAGATTGAGAATGCAGTTGAGACCCTGAGCGAGACTAGGGCTAGCCAGAGTAGCCAGTGGTGAGAATGCCAGCGGCTCGCTGGAAAGAGCCTAGAACACTACAACTGCCAATCTTCCCACGAAATTCTAAACTCTCTTCCGACAAACTTTTTCGCTAAACAATTGTTTAACTTACCCAAAAATTACAGTTCTTTTTCTTTTTGATAGCATTCCAACCTTTATCCAATATTTTCTCAACGAATCATTCATTAATATTTCTTCTTCACACTTCTCACTCCTTCTACTCTCCTCTCCTTCCAGATCCTGTTTGTCACATACGCATTCGAAAGACACTTCAAACCATCAGAAAAAATAAAAAAAATTACAAAATCTACAAAATCTCGGTGAAATCGTCTGAATCTACTTCGGGCCTCCCAGGATTTCACTTTGTGGAATCGTATTTTTTTTTTAGGCACGGAGTGACCTTATAGTTTCACCCAAGATCGGACTATTTTTTATTTTATTTTTTAATTTCCAACATTGCCCCTTACGCCAAAACCGAAAGTCTCTGTGAGAAGTTTTTCAGACCTTCCTGACTTTCGCATAGTACCCATACAAAGGCGTCGGACGTTATTTTACACTCCAGAAATGCAGCAGACAGTCTCAAAACCGAGTTCAAATTCAGCTTTCTCACTCCACCCAATAGCGAAAGAAAAAGACAGAGCTAGCGTGCTCGGCTCGTCAACTGGCTGCATCAGTATCATCCATCCTTCTCCTGCCACGCTAAAAATCGGACCTCTCCCTTGCTTGTGAAACAGCCCTTATTGCTGATGTGCCGAGCCGAGTCGAGCCCTGGTGAAAAGGGAAGCAACTCAAGAGTCGTGACCGCTTCGGACCCCAGAGTATGCAACGAGAGGCCTCAGAGCGGAACATTGTCGATGTGCCGACCGGTCAGTGCCAGTGAAAACTAGGGGGCCGCGGGCCGCGCCGCGACCAGCCAACCTATCGACAATGAAGTCTCGCCACAATTCCCCTCACATTTCCCGTTATACATCATGTGTTCAGTCGCTGTACACTATGCCATTTCCCGTGTAACGCGGTGTCTTCCCGTCTGTATCACCTGCATTTTGAAGTGAAAACTTGTTTAATCCAATAGCGAAAGAAAAAGACAGAGCTAGCGTGCTCGGCTCGTCAACTGGCTGCGTCAGTATCATCCATCCTTCTCCTGTCACGCTAAAAATCGGACCTCTCCCTTTCTTGTGAAACAGCCCTTATTGTTGGTTTGCCGAGCTGAGTCGAGCCCTGGTTAAAAGGGAGGCAACTCAAGAGTCGCGACCGCTTCGGACCCTTGAGTATGCACGAGAGCACAACCCTCAGAGCGAAACATTGTCGATCTGCCGACCGGTCAGTGCCAGTGGGTGCGTCAAAATGAACGACGGACCGTCCGTCCGTCCATCCGTCCGTCCGTCCGTCGACTACGGATCGAGAGATCGCGGCCATTTTCACTACGTTTTCGATATGGAGAGGCAGATGGCGCCACTGCGCTCCCGAAACAAATCACTGCCGTTGCCAATTGTGAATTTTCGCCCACCCCGGGCCGGTTTGCGAGTTGGGAATTTGCGATTTGTGAGAAGAGAAACACGATTTGGCAAAAAATGGAAGACGATGACGTAATTGTGAACGGTGTGCTTATGGCAGCAGCCGAATTTGATGACAATGAAGATGATGATGGTGATAATGCAGATGAGGGAGTTGAAGGTAGGTATATCATTGTTTATGTTTTAGGTTAAGTTACTGTTTACAAAAGTACTGATTTATTTTTGTAATTGTTGGTTGGAATTAATTGTTCTATTTGTTCCGTCAGGAGAGCGACCGTTTCCCACAGTCGATTTGGAATGGTACAGAAGAATGGGAGACCCAACTTTCAAAAGTCACTTCCGAATGGACCGTGTCGTGTTTGAGGTATCTTGTATTTTCCCCCATGTAGTTATGATCGCATTGTGGCTAGAAATTTTGTATTCTTTTGCCAACTTTGGTTTTCTTTGCAGACTCTACTGGTTGTTGTGGGTCGCCACATGGCTGCAACAAATAGGCTTGACTACCCAGGAATGGCCATTGATATTTCATTGCTGATGACCTTATGGACCCTGGCAACACCTTCGTCATTTCGCTGCATAGGTGTTAAGTTTGGGATGGCTAAGGGCTCTGTCCATAATCAGTTCAAAACAATGATTGCTGTCCTCCGTGAATTGCGAGACAGATATGTCTGTTGGCCCTCTGATCGGGAAATGGAACACATTGCCAGAAATTTTGAGGAATCGTATGGCTACCCTCGTGTAGGGGGCTGTGTAGATGGCTGCCACATTCGCACAATTGCTCCCCTCTTCCAGCCTCAAAGATATGTTAATCGGCACCATGATTACTCAATTCTTATGCAGGGCACTTGTGATGACCACCTTGTGTTCCGAGACGTTTACCTTGGGCAGCCAGGGTCTGTAGGTGACAGCAGAACGTTCCGCAGAAGCCCTCTGGGTAAACACCTTTTGAGGCATCCCGATTTCATAGAGGGATTCCACTTGTTAGGAGATGGTGCATACACGCTCACTGACAAGGTATTAATTGTGTCTTCTCATTAATTTTTTTAAAGTAGTACCGTAAATGTGCGTCTAATGGAATTTAAATTTTTAGATGATGACACCTTACAAAGATCATGGCAACATAACGAGAAGGCAGCGAGAACACAATTTCTGTCTATCACAATGCCGTTCAAGTATTGAGAGAGCATTTGCCCTCCTGAAAGGAAAGTGGCGTCGTTTGAAATATTTCTACAGCCTCAATCTGGATTACTTGATAGATGCAATTATGTCATGTGTAGTGCTTCACAATTTTGTCCTTTTGCAAGGTGATGAGTATGAGGTGCGTATATCATATTTCCCAAACTTGTGGCGTATGTATTGAACGGTATTGTTACTGGCTTGCCATATTGCAGGACAATGACATCAATTTTGATGATGCAGAGATGGATGATGGGTTGTATGACAGACTCATTGTTGGACCAAAAGCACGAGGAATTCTCAAAAGAGAATATATAGCCACCATGCTTCACCATCAGGATTAAGTGTGTTATGTTACACAGAGGTTACGTTATTTATTTAGATATGTTTGGGCATTTGTCATGGTTTGTACGCCCAGGGAAAACAGGGAAATCAGGGAAAGGTCAGGGAAATGAAAAGCCGTCAGGGAAATGTCAGGGAAACGAGATCTCAGGGGCGTAATATGTTTTATCTTGGAGTGCTGCGGTTGGTACCGCGTTGGCCAACTCCCCCAACCTACCAGAAAATGCCCGGAATTGTCAGGGAAAATACCATTTTTTGGGAATTGAAATCAGGGAAATGTCGGGGAAAATGGAAATTGGAATCGCGTACAAACCATGTTTGTTCTATAGAAATATCATGTTGTATGAAGGTAATCCTCACATTCTTAAGCTATTGTAAATATTGTAAATAGACTATCCTAACATATCTGTGTACTGTGTATATTTGAATATCCAGCTGTATGCATATTTTTCATACTATGCCAATTGAGTAACCAGCTAAGTATCGTAGTCACTGCCTGCACATAATTGCTCATGCACCTGTGTACTCCCACAATGCCCTACGTTGTTTGCTGGCCACCCTGTTACAGAAATTGACTGATTAGTCTTCCTAAAATATGTGCACTTATCATAGTTAAAAATTTTGGTAAACCAAAGAATGTAATAAAATGAAATAAATTTCATATCAATGCATTATTTACTTCTTTATCAAGTATCAATAAAACAAATAAAACTAATTTAACATGAGATCATTCTTGACCATGTAAAAGAACATTAAGATCACATCTTGCTAAACATAAAACAATGACTCCACAGATTTGACAAAAGCAAATATATGGAGATAAATTACTTGGTCAGTCATTTAAAGACTGATGTACAAAGTTTAAAAATGAAATAAAATAAATAAATAACAAGTTAATCAAATTTCTGAAGTGAACTTGAACTGGTCTTGGCTGCGTAGGATTTAGCCAAGAGCAGCAAGGCTGATGAGGTTTCCTCTTTCGATCGAATCATTCGCTCCTTTAAAGACATATTTCTCCTCATTGTTGGGTGTATTGTTCTGCCTGAAGCTGAACTTGTAGACTGTATCTGTCACAGTGAAACACAAATAATGAGCTCAATACTAAATATAGCATACAACAACTGACCTTGCAGGTAATGAATTACCTCTGCCCTCTCATGAGTGCTTCTCACTCCTGCACTCATTACGACATGTGGCTTCACATCCACACTATGCTCTTTCATTCTGTGCATAGCTTCCATTATTCTGCGTTGTGATTCAGTTTTAATCATTTTCAGAGGCCCAGGTGCGCCGGTTGCCTCTGCATCATCACACAAATCTTTGTACTCCTTGCTAACCAAGTTGTACTTCGAGCTACATTTCTCTGCACTGTAGACAAATTTTAATTTAAAAAGTTCTTGGCTAATGTGGCGCCAGAAATGCGCTTTTCGCTGTGGCTGGTGAAACAATTCTATATTGTCCCACATTGTATCAAGCAGAGCCACGGTAGCGTTTGCAGTCCACACAGCTTCTGGAATTTTAGAGGCAATTGTAAATAACACTGAGAGACCAAGTTACAACACAGCTCCTATTAAAATACACTTACGCTCTGAAAATCTAATTAAATCTGTCATGAATTTGTCGCCTTCTGTTTCTTTTTCCTGTCCAACTTTTTCCTCATCAACTTCTCGCCATTCATATAAGGTGCCTTTAAGGATACTTTGGTTCGCACCATCAAAAATGACACTGGCCACAGCAGCAACCTTGTGGAAATTTTTACCCTCTCTTCTGATTTTACGGTACAAGTCTCTAATACTATTCCTTCTGATACGCATTTCCTGTAAAGTTGTTGCTACACCCATATTTTTCAGCACTGGAACAAGGCCATCCAGGAAAGGGTCAAGACTTTTACTCTTTGGTATATCATCTCGGAATCTGGCAAGCACTTTCAGGAAAATATCCTGACCCGCACCATCTGCCAGGGTTAACCTTGGCTCATTGAGTGCATTACTATCTGAGGGAACATGAATGACAAATTATGTTAACAGAGCATTTACTTTCACTCATAACACTTGCCATCAATGAATAAATACTAAGCAAGAAAACTGATGAAAAAATTAATGTACCTGTACAATCATGATTGCCGTTGGCATCAAGGACAACCTTTTTGAAAACCAAAATTCGAGAATGGTAGGAAACCTCTTGGAGCAAGCAGGCAAGACTGGCCTCTTCTGCGGTACTGAACTGGAATATACAATGAGATAGAGATATATTAATTTGGGGACACTGTCAAAGAGGAATAATGAAAAGTCAGACTACCAGCAACTGCACTACAAACATCATTACCTGCACGATAACAGATTTCTTCTTGGGATCATAGTTGCAAGATATTATGATATCATTACGGTTGTCTTCATCATCTCCGATGAAGCCAGCCTTCGCCATACTATTCACTACAAAATTTGTGAAGTCTTTCTGCAACACAAATTTCCAAGCAACAATTATAGCAGTTGCAGAACTAGGTCTGTACAAGATAAGTACAGTATACAATGCCTACATACAATAGTGTACTGAACAGGAATGTTGGTCACCAGGACGTGACAAGTTTCCTTTAATTGAAGGTGTTGGTCCAATTCAGGACCATTAAGAGCAGTGTCAACAGATACTTTGCAGGAAGTAACATAAGAAGAAATTTGTATTTGAGATCCAAGGAAAGTAATTTCCTTTTCATCACTCATAAATAGTCCCAACTCAGAACTAACAAACTGAAATGAATGGACAGTATTAGTATAAGTAGATTGGCTGGGTCAGTAATACTACAGTCAAAATGACAGCTTACAAAAAATTTACCTGGATCACAATAGAATTAGCACCATGCCTAGTGCAGGCCAGTATGACATCCTCTCCTTGTGTTACTTTGCCACTATCCCAAAACTTGTCACATATGGTGAACTTCAAGTACTCCATCATCTCCTGCAAAACCGCAAACAAACATTAAAAACATCTTACTACATATTAAAGTGGTCCACAGTTTCCAAAATATTACCTCGTCCAAGTCATCGGGGAATCCAGTTAGAATCACTTTGGAGTTATCTACAACATTGTCACTGCACCCTTTCGACAAGGACACAAGGGAGTGAGATCTGATGGAAACAGTCTTTTCACGGTATTGAAGAGTTTTAACAGCCAACACGCATTCAGTACACTCTTCAGTTGTGAACTGCAACAGAAAAGGAAATTTATTAGTTCAGCTGTGAACATAAGAGAGGGGAAAAATTGTGAAAGAGTATAAAAATTTAAACATTAAAAATAGTCACCTCCACTTCAACATGGGTTGATCTATGCTCCACCTCAAGAATGAGATTAGTACCTCTGGGAGCCATTCCACCTTCCCACAGTATTTTAAGAAGAAGAAATTTCAAAAGTCCCTGTGCAAACAAGAGTACATTTCAGAGACCACTTCACAAAATACCGAAGTTTACTGATTGCAAGCTACAACTTACTATGTCTAAGTCTTGCGGTAGTCCTACTAACTCCACTTTGCTTTTATCAATATTTATAAAAATGGCATCTGCATTGTTGTTCTGTTCATAAGAAGAAATTTGTATTTGAGATCCAAGGAAAGTAATTTCCTTTTCATCACTCATAAATAGTCCCAACTCAGAACTAACAAACTGAAATGAATGGACAGTATTAGTATAAGTAGATTGGCTGGGTCAGTAATACAGTCAAAATGACAACTTCCAAAAAAGTTTACCTGGATCACAATAGAATTAGTACCATGCCTAGTGCAGGCCAGTATGACATCCTCTCCTTGTGTTACTTTGCCACTATCCCAAAACTTGTCACATGTGGTAAACTTCAAGTACTCCATCATCTCCTGCAAAACCGCAAACAAACATTAAAAACATCTTACTACATATTAAAGTGGTCCACAGTTTCCAAAATATTACCTCGTCCAAGTCATCAGGCAATCCAGTTAGAATCACTTTGGAGTAATCTACAACATTGTCACTGCACCCTTTTGACAAGGACACAAGGGAGTGAGATCTGAGGGAAACAGTCTTTTCACGGTATTGAAGAGTTTTAACAGCCAACACGCATTCAGTACACTCTTCAGTTGTGAACTGCAACAGAAAAGGAAATTTATTAGTTCAGCTGTGAACAGAAGAGAGGGAAAAAATTGTGAAAGAGTATAAAAATTTAAACATTAAAAATAGTCACCTCCACTTCAACATGGGTTGATCTATCCTCCACCTCAAGAATGAGATTAGTACCTCTAGGAGCCATTCCACCTTCCCACAGTATTTTATGAAGAAGAAATTTCAAAAGCCCCTACACAAGACAAGAATTTACTTCAGAGCCGTATTGCAGGGTAACAGATTTGTGCGAACAACAACTTACTTCGTTGAAGCCTTGAGGCAGTCCAATGATGTCCACTTTGAACATCGGATACAGCTCATCGGACATTTTAGGCATGTCTACTTTTGCTTCATCTTCCCCTGGCAAAACTTGGGCTTCCCTTGACTTTTTGGGGGTCAATTCTGGAGCTATCTCTGCTGTCTTGGAGTGCAAAGTCCCAGCCTTCCTAGCCTTCGCAGAGGCCAAAGCTAAGGCTTCCCTTTCTTCTTCCTCTGTACTACTGACCTCCATGATGTCATTGTCTGAACCGTCGTCCGATTCACAATTTGGCCACATACAGAAATCAGGATCGTTTGAATTATCATCTTGTTCTGTGTTTGTCACCTGAGAAATTTCGTCATCTAATCCTTCCATTCCACCGAAGTGAAGTCGTTTTGAGCTTCGTTTTGGCACAAAGGGTGTAGATGTCGCCTGCAGGGGAGTAGTCTTCAAGCACTCTGGCGTCTCCACTTCACACTTCTTCTTGCATTGTGGAGATGAGACGTCATCTCCCGCCTCACTTGCTTCACCTTAACAAAAGTATTACACAGACATTAGGCAACACGCCAATGTACACTACAAGACCTCATTACTTTCACCTACTGAAAATACCAGTTTGTCTGACGCTTGGTGTGCTCTGGAAGGTAAGGGTGTTGCACATAAAACGAACACCTTCCAAAGCCAAAACCGCCTCTGCAATTTCTGGAGTTTGGAACTGTAAGATACATTCAGCTATTAAAAATGTGAACTAAAACATAAGAAGTCATCATGTCTGAACTTCAGTCCACTCACTTCTACTGATATACACTGCTGCTCCCTGTTATAATCAAAACATTTAACAATAGCCTCCTTGTCAAATTTAATTTTATATCTTGATATTAATTTCAAGATGCACTTCCGAAAACTTAGCTGAAATGAAATGAAATACCTCAGACAATGGAAGTAATGGACGTGTGGAACCAAGGTGGGAACAAAATAAAATCACTCAATACCTCCATGAAGGGATGCTGGACGCCAAAAACCTTGATGACAGAATTTGACAAGTTTAAACCATTCAAACTTTCATCTAGGGAGCCTCCATTTCCTGCAATTCAAATAAATGATAGTGATTGTCAGAGAATACTACGCCAGCGAAAGAACATAACCCTTGCGTAGAACTAAGGTACTCACCTCCATCCACTGTTTGTGCCTGCATCTGAAACAGGATAGCTTATCAAACCACGACAGAACAGGTTAATCATTGACCGAGAATCATTCCGTACGACACCGCTAGTACGTACTTCAAAACAAATTACAGCTCCTCTTTAAATTAAAACAACAATCATTTGGCCGTACTTACTTTTCGTCATCAACATTCAACCAGGGGATTAAACAAGTCAAATCGTGTTTCTCAGTTTCTCTTCTCGCAAATCGCAAATTCCCAACTGGCAAACTTGCCCGGGTTGCGCGAAAATTCACAACAATTGGCAACGGCAGTGATTTGTTTCGGGAGCGCAGTGGCGCCATCTGCCTCTCCATATCGAAAACGTAGTGAAAATGGCCGCGATCTCTCGATCCGTAGTCGACGGACGGACGGACGGATGGACGGACGGACGGACGGACGGACGGTCCGTCGTTCATTTTGACGCACCCAGTGAGAACGAGGGGGCCGCGGGCCGCGCCGCGACCAGCCAACCTATCGACAATGAAGTCTCGCCACAATTCCCCTCACATTTCCCGTTATACATCATGTGTTCAGTCGCTGTACACTATGCCATTTCCCGTGTAACGCGGTGTCTTCCCGTCTGTATCACCTGCATTTTGAAGTGAAAACTTGTTTAATCCAATAGCGAAAGAAAAAGACAGAGCTAGCGTGCTCGGCTCGTCAACTGGCTGCGTCAGTATCATCCATCCTTCTCCTGTCACGCTAAAAATCGGACCTCTCCCTTTCTTGTGAAACAGCCCTTATTGTTGGTTTGCCGAGCTGAGTCGAGCCCTGGTTAAAAGGGAGGCAACTCAAGAGTCGCGACCGCTTCGGACCCTTGAGTATGCACGAGAGGCACAACCCTCAGAGCGAAACATTGTCGATCTGCCGACCGGTCAGTGCCAGTGAAAACTAGGGGGCCGCGGGCCGCGCCGCGACCAGCCAACCTATCGACAATGAAGTCTCGCCACAATTCCCCTCACATTTCCCGTTTTACATAATGTGTTCAGTCGCTGTATACTATGACATTTCCCGTATAACCGTCTGTCTCACCTGCATTTTGAAGTAAAAACTTGTTAAAAAAAAAAAAACCTTCGAAATTTTAAGTCACCTACGTTTCCTCCGTTATTGAAAATTAAGAAAGAGCTAACCAAATAAAAATTCCGAATAACTAAAATAAAGAAATATAAAAATTGAATCCAAATCCATTTTTGTGACACTTCGGGCCTACCAGTATTTCACGAAGTGTAATAGTAAATATATTATTCCTCCTTCTAGGCTTCTGTTGGCTGTGCTTTGCCCGGGCAGCCCTTGCTCTCTGGGGGCGTAGTCATGCCGGGAAGCTAGTGTATTACCAAGGCTCGAGTATTTTCCCACAATTTCCTCTACGTTCAGCGCCGACTGCGCTGTGTTGTAAACGGCCCCGGTTGTCGCGGTGACTGCTTTGTAAGTATTGTTTTCTCCCCCCCCCTTTTTTTAAAATGTTAAAACTACATTTCTCACACCGTCCTCTCTTTCTTCTAATGGTGGTATTAGCCGACAGCGTCGACAATACTTACACTCAAGATTTCCGTGGCGCTTCCTTTTAAGCTTTCTTTTATCCATTACGTGCCCCGCTCTTTCTTTTAATTGGCACTTTTAGACAAAGCATTAAGCACTTTAGGATAGAGTTCTTCTTCTTCTTATTATTATTATTGCATTCTATTCACGACTCCCTCTCTTTCCAGGCTTTGTCTTCTGTATCAACCGTAGATGCCGCCTACGAAGAAGACATTGTGGGAGATGTACTTTGGCCTGAGTCACAGGTGGGTACTACCGGTATGGTGTGATTAGTTTATCTTAAATAAGTTACTTTCCTTGCAAATTTAAGAATTTACCACGTCTCAGAAAGTAGACAATTAAAAAATAAGTGCAGAAAACAGAAAGACACTCAATTTTTCATTTCACATTCTTGTCAGTTTCTTGTCTGAATACCCCACTGGGGAATACTGAAGAGTAATTTTAGGTTGTTCTGACTCCCTAATTTCTGTTTACAGGATGAGTCAAGTGTTCAGCATCATTTGGAAGAGTCTGATCCTGATATTATTGGAGACTCATATTCTCCCGAGGATAGCTAGCTGTGGTAAGTGCTGATATTACAGTTTTCTCTTTCCACTATTTGCACAGGTTTTAAACTTTGTTAACGTAGATACTTTAACTTCCTTTATTTTTCATTTTTTTCTCAGTTGCAGCTTCTACAAAATTCTTCTGAGCTTGCACTGCATTTTCTTTCTATCCTCTTTTGTTTCAGACCTTTGTGGTGGGAATGTGATGAGCCCCACTAGGCCTTTGTCACTCTCTGAGCTTTTCATGGAGTTCTCACCAGTATATTGCTCCTCCATTAGACAAAACTCTGACTCGGAAAATAGTGAGGGAAGCAACTCTTCAATAGGTAGCTCATTGGATGAAAGTGTTTTGGAGGAACTTGAACAGCGTGCTTTTGATTTGAACCAACATGACGAGTCTGTGCCAGTTAACGATTTTAGCAGTGCCAGTGAGGAAACAATTGAGGACAGTATCAATGATGTATACCGGAAGCATCTTGACAAAGCTTTCAGTCTAAATGCTGTGCAAGTACACGATGGAAGTAATCTTACACTCAATGAAGGTATGCTCAATGTAATGGAATTGTATCTTGAAAATAAGACATCTAAATGTGGACTGCAGAGAACATTAGATACAGTGTGTAAGTTTCTCCCAGAAGACCATAATTTGCCAGTATCTTCAAATCAAATTTTATCATACATTAAGAAGTTGTCCCCACCTACATCTGCTAATATTCATTATTATTGTAAAGAGTGATATTCAGATTTTAGAACAGTTTTGCCTGAGGAATGTCAAATCTGTGAAATGGATACTGAAATTGGGCGTTTCTTCAATTTTGATAGTGAAACCACAGTTAAATTTCTGTTTGAATGTCGAAATTTCGCCACTGCAATGGATAGCAGGAGGGATAATAACGAATCTGTCTTGAAAGATATAACTGATGGCAGTGTCAATAAATCTTTAAATGTAAATAGAGCAAAGTATGATCTTAATCTTTTGTTAAACTCGGATGGTGTCAGTATCAGGAGAAGTAGTAAGAAAGAGTTGTGGCTTCTTTTGGGTACATTTGTGGAAGTACCAATCCATCAGAGACAATCATATCTTGTGGTTTTGGGTGTGTGGTATGACTCTGAGAAACCCAATATGAATTGTTTTCTTAAACCTTTTAGTGATGCAATGAGATCTCTTAATGGTACAGGTGTAGTTTGGACTCACCCACTGACTAAAGAAAGGCATACAAGTAATATCCTTCTTTCCCTTGTGATAGCTGATGCACCTGCCAGAGCAATGATGCAAAATCTGTTAAATTTTAATGGCAAGTTTGGTTGCAATATGTGTTTTATTAAAACTGTGAGGTGTGCTCGAATTCCAGGGAAGAAAACTGTTCGTGTTTATCCGTACAAACACAACATTCAATTGCGCACCAATGCTGAAACCTTACGTCTAGCAGAGGAGGTGATGAATGATGAACTGCACTTGCCTCGGAAAGGTGTGAAAGGGCCATCTATTCTAAGCACCATCCCCTCAGTTGATATTTCAAAGTGTTTTATTCCAGAATATATGCATTCTGTCTTGTTAGGTGCTGTTAAACAGTTACTGAAACTTTTTACTTGTAAAGAACAAGCTGGCCCGTCCCTTCCGTCAACCTCGGTGCCAGTTCCGCTGCGCTCCACCGGCACCTCGGTTTGACAGGGGGACTTGGCCAGCTTGGCCTGCCGGCGGCGTTTGCGGGGGCCTTCGGCCCCCGCCTCAAGTCTCCCTAGAAGTGCCCAAAAGCAGATTTATTTGTTACGATTAAAATCGTTAACCTGAGCCCGTCCCTGTGCGCGCCGCGATGGTAGTGGTGTGCGCGCAGCGGCCAACCCTAACCTCAAAAAACAAAAACAGACAAATTTTCATTAATCAAAAATGCGATACAAATCGAAAATTGTTGCCACCGCACGTGATTCTACGTTAAAAAAGTAGTTGAGCAGCAATCGTGCTGCGCTACACTGCACATTTGGTACATACATATTGTACGGACCAAACCGAGCAGAATTGGTTCCTGGTACTTGCTGTACCAAAAGAGGACCGTGTACTTGTTTTTGCTTGCCAAACATTCTGATAGCTCATGGAGGGTATGGACTTTTTGCCAGAGTGAGTGCAGTATACAGTTTCTTACGAGACTGTTCAGGTTGTCTATGGCAGCGTTACCTGGTTAGGGTAAGTACAGGGTGTTTCATCAACACAGGGCAGCCGAATGGGTTGCCTGCCCACCCGGCGCTCCTCAGCGGTAGGCGACAGGGCTGCAGAGGGGGGCGAGGCAGCGGGCGTGGGACAGCGGGGACGATTCCTACTCGTCTCGGTTGTCGCCGGCTGACCAGCCGCTCCCGTCCACGTCCAGCCTAAGGATGTATATTCATTCTTAGTCCAGCCCGGGCCAGCTCTGGTTCAGCTGGCGGCTGCGTTCGAGTCAGTTGGTTCGTTGTCGGCAGGGACGGGAAACGAAACAACGAAACGAAACTGGAAACTAACAGGCGCGGATCCAGAGGGGGGGAGGGGCGATGTACCGCTTTCTGCCTACTTTCAGGCGGGTTGTAACGCGAATTGCCTACCTTTCGCCCCGTCGCCCCCCCCCTCCCCCCTGGATCCGCGCCTGGAAACTAAACTTAACCGGTCCTCCGAATGAGACTAGACGAAGAACAAAACCCAAACTTATCAACCAGGAGCGAAACTAAACTACCAATCGTGGGGTTTGTTTTGTTACCATTCGATCTCAGTACCTATTTAAGTATCGTTACCGGAGCGGGAACTAAACCTCGCAACCCAAACCTAGAAATATTTTTACCGCGCTCTTTGACGACGCCGTAAAACTTGCGGCGCGGTACAGGTCATCTCCTGAGTTGCCTATCTACCGGGCGGTTCCCTCGAGAGGCAGCGGCGGACGTGCGTTGTCAGGCGGACACCGCGATTTTACAGAATAGGGTATTGCGGGTCATTGGGGTCAAACTGCGCCGGCACTACCCCGCGCAAATGAAGCTATCTGACCCTACCAAATGGTCGTGAGATATCGTCAGCGAGAGCTAAGCCTCCAAATTTTGGAGTCGGCTCGTTGCTGACGGCGCGGCACGTTGCTGCGTAACTTTTCATTCCGTAGACTTCCGTATCCGCTTTTGTGATTCTTGTCGTCTTCTCATTTCCGGTCAAGCTCTACTCCGGAATACCCTATTACTTCCCTCTTCCTTTTTCCGAGACTCCCTCATGATCAGACATTTCTAGCCAAACTTGGGAACCTCCCCTTATATTCTCTATCATTTTACTGTCAAAATAATTGTATCTTGGATCTGTTTTATTGGATAGGAAAGGTGCCAGCAGCTGCAGCATGATGCCGCACTGCTAGCCCTATTGCGTGTGTTTTACAGGTCGGCGATTTAATGACAAAATCGACTTTCCGAGGGTTGAAAAAGAGACATAAAACCCTCTCAGGGGGAAAGGGGGCTCTCAGCACCCTTTGCCAAGAAGTTGGGCCTAAACCCGCCACTTCGAGGTTGCGCATTAGTCAGTTTTTTAAGCGTTAGTCAGAAAGCGCGTGGTTGTTGACAAATAAACAGGCACGTGTAGGTGGGCGTATCACATCGCTGCCCCCCCCCCCCCCCCGCTGCCCTCTCCTCTATTTTGTTCCGTTCATTTGCGACTCGTCCGAAATCCTGGTCGGTTCTCTGATGATCTGACTCTGGCATCTTTGTCGCGTGCCATCAGGAAACAATACCCTTTTTGCTCCGGCAAACAGAGAATGCTGTAACGAAACCTGTCGAAAACCAAACGTCCCGTGATACCCATTCAGAAACTGAACCCTACAGTTTACATCCGAGACCGGAACCTTTCGTTAAGAGGAGTTTCGTTTCGTTCTGGGAACGAGCTAATGTTTCTTGGGAACGAAACTGTTTTGTTACGTTTCGTTTCCCGTCCCTGGTTGTCGGGTGCGGCTAGATGCAGCTGGGAGTCTTGGGGCCGTTTTGTCCGACCAAAAAAGCGGGGATTTCATTGGGGGAATGCAAACTAATCGTTCGTTCTCCCCCCATTGGAATATTTGGCTTAGATTCTAAAAACCAAAAAGAATGAACGATTAGTTTACAGTTCCGCTGATGATAGCCCTGCTCTTTTAGTCAGGCCGGGCCGGCCCCACCCCGCCCCGACAGTTGCCTAGCCCCCCTCTGCAGCTGCAGCCCCGCCGCCCGCTGCCTACCGCTTAGGAGCGCCGGGTGGTCAGGCAACCCATCCGGCTGACCTGTGTAGATGAAACACCCGGTTTAGGAATTGAAATGACGATGGGAAGACAATCACAGGTAAAACAATGTCACACGCTTCTTAAACAGACATTTTACACAAAACATGCTAAATTGCTATATTTGGAGGGTTTCATTTTGTCACCTGCTGTGTTTGTTTCCCACCGCGAATTTTGACCTGTTCTTACCCCTACTCTCAACAGAGCTCTGCGCGCGCCCCGAGGACGTCCGATGGCTCCTGCTAGCATGCTCGGCGGTGGCTGTAAAGGCCGGCATCGTCGAGGGCGTCATGGAGGTCGTCGTGGACTGGCAGCGCGGAGAAGACGTCCCCGCGCGGTGTACTGGACGCGCTGCGCACGTCGCTGGTGGACACGGCCCAGCGGCCCAGCCGCCCGGGCTGGGCGGCGTCCTCGCGGCCTCCGGGCTGCCCGTCGTCGTGCTGCCTAGCGTGGAGCCGGGGCACTGAGCGTGTTCCAGCAGGATCGGCACCTGCATGCAGGCGAAGCTGTGCACTCGAAGGCATTCGGACTCGGCGCTCATCACCACGACGGCCTCGCCAGGTGCGTGAGGGCAGACGTCACCTGTAAGATGTACAGAACACTAGGGGTCCTAAGCCGCTTGGCCAGGACAGCTCGGTTTTTACAGTGTAGGCAGGCACGCACCCAAACGTGAACTAATCGGGACGGCTGTGCTCTGCTGTATGTCATCCTTCAGCCAGACTTGACTTGCGGTGTCTGACTCTCAGTGATGGGTGCCCTGCCCTGGGTGCCCTGGGAACCTGGTGGACACAGCGCTGTCATGACGGACGCACCTGCCCTCCCGGCACGTGGTATGGTGTGGGTCACCGACGACGTGTCACTCGCGTCATCGTGGTTTCCGATGCTGACTGGACTGGCACAGGCGGCGTGGCGGCGTGGCGTCATCGTGTCCTCCGCTTCGTGGCCAGGAATATTAGAAAATAACCTAGAAAAAATTGTAGGCAAAGGTTTTATATGCTCGTTGAATAGGTCTCGTTGTGTACAACAACATATCAAAAGTCCTCCAAAATCCTCCGTGGGCATAAATTACCAGTTCAAAAAAACGTTCAAAATTTAACGTTTGGCGTAATTTTGAACGTTTGAAAACAAATTGTCGCAGCTCAACGTGCGATAGCTCTTTGAACGCGAAATGAAACGAGCTTTCAAATGAGCTATAGGTTGACTATGTTCCGATCTTAGACAGTGTTCGAAAAAACCGTTCAAAGTCAAGGATGTCTGTTCAAAAACAGTTTTTGGTCATTTAAAAAATAATGAGCCAAAATATCGAAAAAATGCTTTCTATAATTCTTGTAGAGCGTTATTTTCTCAATCGAAATGATGTTGGGTACTTTTCAATGGCACCAACGGGTAGGTACCTGCGGCGACTGGAACTACTATTTCTTATTTACAATAACCGGCTGTATTTCAATTTTTAAAACAGTGTGGTGAGTGTATGTGTCGCACCGTCCGCCGTCAGCTTATTCTATTCACCTCGCCTTCACGTGAAAACCCATCTGTGACCTCACAAACATATCATAGTGCATTAATTCTAAAATTTCATTTGCTCTATCAGCCTCACCCTTTGAAAGAGGTGCTCTGGTTTGTTTAGCCTTAATACAAGGTTCACAGACAGTGTCTTCTACGTAAGTTTCACCCATCCCTTCGACAAGTGCAGCTGCCATGAGATTTATACTATTTTTACCAAGATGGCCTACTCAATGATGCCATGGTATTCTTACTTTCACTTAAGATTTGAAAGTTGGGTGGGTACTTGTCACCTCCAGATTTAATTCATAAGTGCTGTGCCTTTCCACAGTTAAAGCAAAGGTTCACCATCAATAATTACATCCCCCTTACTGTAAATGCCACAATGGTTGTCTACAAAAACTACAGCGTAACCACTCTTGGTCATGCCGCTGACTGATAGCAACATGAATGATAAACCAGGCACGTATTTCATATTCTGTATCTCATGTAAACCGTCATGTTTAGCAGAATTAATTTTTAATACTCCTTGGCAGATTATACTTGGCAATTGATCGCCTCCACACTCAATCGGTACCCAGGATGTCTCTCTATAGTTATCTAGATAACAGAGATCTCCACACATATTGTCGGAAGCACCACTGTCTGTATAGGATTCGATCACATAGTAATAGTCACACAGCTTACATACCTTGGGCTTAGAGCCTGCACCGTACAAACATCACCTGGACGCTTGGCGACATTTGGGACCCATCCGCCTTTGAACTCCTGTCCTTCCTTCTGCTGGTGGCTGCATCCATCAGGATTTGAATCGAATTTCAAGACACTGTCCCCCCTTGGTTGCTGACTTTGCTCCTCTCGTTCCAACCTCCGCTTCTTGCCCATGTCCTTGTAGAAGCAATTTTCCTCTGAGTGGTTGGCTTTTGAGCAGTGCCTGCAAGGAGGATAGGTGCTTGTGCTTTGTTGGCATGGTTGTGGATAACCTGACCTGTCCCCCAGTCGCCAAAGGTAGTGAACGTGATTTTGGTGATGTCCTTCCTGATGTCCTGGGAGATGCCAGGCCAGGACATCCAAGTGTGTCACTTCAGCGGAACATCCACAGGTTGTCCTCGGTGAGGACAACCATATGTTTCATTTCCGTGGATATTCGACAGGACTGGACGATAGGTACTTCTATCCAAAGTGTACTCCTCAACGTCCATTGGTAGTCTTGGCATCACTTTCTCTACGATCGCACAGTATACAGCACAGCCTCCGCCGGGCGCCTGCTATGCGGCTGGTAGGCAACCCGCTCACCTTATGGCTCCTCCCACTGGTCACTGGTGCGGGTAGGGCTGGGCGGTTACGGGTTTTTGAAACCGGTATCAGGTTTCACGAAAAACCGTTTGATGTTTAGGTTTCCGGTTTGACGGTATATACCGGTTAACCTTCCCAAAGGTTTTAACTTGAAAACCGTTTTTTCGGCATGAACCGGTTTACCTTCCAAAATTGTTTACCGTAAGACCGATTTGACTGTTTTAATCGGCTAAACCTCAACTATTCGCAACGAGGAGTATGAAAAAGAATGATGATCCGTTCAATTTTTATAAAATCTGTTTGTTTGCTGCCCAGCATGGCACTACCACTACGCAAGAGGAAGCCATTTATGATGTAAAACTCGTGAAACCCTTTGGCAGGTTAACCGGTTCCGATGCCAAAACGGTTAACCGAAATGAACCGATATAACGGTTAACCGGTTTTATTTCAAACCCGAAACCTCTGTTCAGGTTTCAAAAAATACCGGTTTCGAAACCGGTTAACCGTTTAACCGCCCAGCCCTAGGTGCGGGCCTCCGCCGGGCGCCTGCCATGCGCCGGGTAGGCGACCCGCTGATCTCCTAGCTCGACACGCAACGCAAAGATTGCTGAGCTCTCGTCTTCTCGTCTTCTTGCAACAATTTTTTCTGTTCTATCTATGTAGTTCTCTATTCGTGTTTTTTTTTCCTCACATTATGGTGGAACTTAGACTCCGGTGTGCCAGAGCGGACATAGCAGTATGACCGGAGGGGAAATGGATTCATCTGAAGGACCGGAAAATAATTATGGTGTGCTGTCAGACTCCACCAAAGAAAGAACGATAACATTACAAAAAACTAATGTTCTGAAATGGTTCTCAGAACTTATTCAGCTTCAAGAAAAATGATAAAAATCAAGCAAGATCGACCATGCCATGACAAAACAAGTGCTTGCTACCTTTTGATATTATGTTGTTTTCATATCGCTTGAAACTTCTTTTAAACCTACATAGTTTACTGGGACAATTTTGGGGTAAGACCAATTTTTTTATTCTTTTCTTTTCCTTTTGGGCTGTCAATATAAATAGCAATCTGCACGGTAAAATTAAGTCTAAGCTTCTTCAGCTTCTCAGGTACTTCACTGGTTTTGTCGAGGTGAGGAAATAATTTTTATCACACTCAAGTTGCATTAAAGACAGTTTGCGAGGAAATCCATGGTCTGAAATCAGGCTTCTCTGTTTGAATAAAGATTGGGATGGTTCAAAAATAAATAAATGTTTTTTTTTTTTTAAATAGCTGACATGCTGGACGCAAAACATAACAAAGAGACAATAATTTTAAGAAAACATCATTACAAAGAACACAGGGAGTCACCAAATAACCTAGATTACCATGAAGCTGTACTAAAGGCAGTTTACGAGAAAATTCATAAGTCTTAAATCAGGTTCCGCTATCTGTGAGAAAGTTCGGATAGCTGGGAAAGGTGTGTAAGTTAGTACTGTACTGATGGTATCATGCGCTCCTTATATTTATTAAAATGTAAAGATGGCTCTAAATCTGTAAGATTTTTACATTATGACATGCTTTCTTTAGTCACTTGCTGAACCTTCCTATACCTGGACAACGTGACATAACATTATAGTCTCCGCCTTAGGTTTATATTGATCCTGCTCTAAACTTAAAATTTCAAATTGAGTTTATCGTAAACATAAGACCTTTCATTAGCTCTGCAAACCAATGAGTAATTTATGGAGGCAACATATTAATAGTAATCCCTTGTATTTGTTCTGATCTTAGCCGAGCCTTTCCTCAGAGAGCGAAATCTCTTTTGAGACCATGCTCCTCCTCGTAAACTCTATATACTGTAATTTTAATGTAGTATAGGTTATTTCTTGAATTCAGATGTTCTTTATAATGGTATTTCCATAAACTTAATTCCTTTTTATAATGCTATGGCACAGGTTTCTGGCAAATATGTAATAATATTAATTCCATAATTGTCTTTGCTCAGCATAGGTTTATACTAGGTTCTGCCTGAAAATGATGTTCTCTATTTTCAATATAATTGAGATAGGCAGACACAATATGTTTATCTTTTTGGTGGTAGAAATTATTTTTTACTACTTCTTATAGTCTTTGCTTTCACAGTTGTCCGGCTGACTGTGACGTCATACCAACCAACCGGCAACCGGCCGGCAGGCGCGAGGCTAGGCGGGAACGAGTGGATCGCAAAGTCTAGTGTAAATGTAAAAGTTTTTGATGTTTAATCACTCACAGACAAAAGTGAGCACATATTGTTTGGGTTTCAAGTGATTTTCAAGTGTCGGCGTGTGTGCGGTGATGAATGCGGCGTGCGGTGCTAGCGGAATGTCACTGAAAGTGCACCCAAAAAGTACATTGTGTTATAGGCTGACAAGTTTTGTGGCCTAAAAACTGAAAGTGACGCTTTTATCTCATTTGTTTGGATATTGCATGCGAAGTGAAGTGGTCAAAATGTATCAATGCTACGTTTCTTACGTACGCTATGCATTACATTATAAACTATGGGGTGTGAAAGCTTTGAAATCGGAGCTGGAACCTAACCTCCTAACCTCAAATGTGAGTATTAATTTATAATGTATAAAAAGTTTTGATCAGTGTCGATAGTTTTCTTTAACATATACCTTCATTTTATGGTATTCAATGCTGAACCAAGCTTATTTCTTCTCTGCAGTTTGATCAGGAAAAAGATTCCCAGAAATAAGTTTCCAGGAGAAAAGTAGCGGGACCCAGACTACATGGACATTTACAGGTAGACAGAGTGTTTCTATTTGTATTTAAAACATTGTGTTGGTCAACTCCTCTAATTGATGCTCTCAATTACTTCTATATAAAATATGGATGAGTGCTGCTGCAAGCAGAAATAGATGTTTCCGCAACCAGCTACAAAATTATCACTTCTAAATACTGCTGGCAGAGGTATGATTTAGAACGATCCTTCTTGATGTTTCTCCTTAATGTGTTTGATTGGTAGTTACTGAAATTAGTGGTTCAATAAATGATGCAATCCTATTTTTTTCATTGTGCTCTTAGTGTTGTGTTTATGAACCTGTTACCTTACTCTTTTCATTCTGTTCCAGCTTATCTTAATGTTGCTTGAAAGCAATGGAAAATACTATTCTGTGTGGAGGCTATGCACTGCTGATTGCTGCTTCTTCGTGCTGTCACATATCTGGTGAGTTAATCTACAGCACTTTGGTCCAAGGACGGGACCATTAAAAAGAATCTGTTTTGAATCATTAGATAAAAGGACCTAAATTTAGATACTAAGCTGCAAGAAATGAGCACCTATGCTTTTGTTGTTTTTTAGTGAGATTACGGGTTGAGTTTAATAAATCAAGTATTTTTGCAGAGCCATAAGTGACGCAAAGGCTGCTGGCAGAGGCAATGATCACTGAAATGAAAGCTAAGGTAATTGGAATTATCAAGTACATAGTGGTTTTTTTTTTTTTTTTTTTTTTGTGTTCCTTTCTTCCTGTATAATTATCGTTATGTGATTTCTTTCTCAGTGGCAAATGAAGAGACCTGTAGAAACCGGATGAATTGATATTTGTACTTTCACGGGCATTTGGGTAACATTGTCAATCACGGAAGATTGGAGGTACCCCCTGTATGCGCAGGGAGTATTTGCTGTATAGGCTGTTTTTGAGTATTGAAGCTCCTTCTAAGAGATTGTTCTGTGTGGATTGAGTATCATTTGGCAAGGAACAAAGGTATTTTGAAATCATCATGTAACATAGGAATATGCCATATTTTTTCGTCTTCCTTCTCCCTGTGTAATCATATATGTGATATTCATTTTGCAGTTCCAAATGGAGACACCTCTAGAAATGTGGTCATACAAACGCTAGTCCATGCCAATGGATGGAATTGTGGATTTAGTATACTTTGCCAAGGAACGCAACAGAAAACTGAGGTATTTTTAAATCATGATATGTTACATAGGAATGATATTTTTGTCTTCATGCTCATTTTTGTTGACATAATTGTTTTTTTGAATATGTTCGACCAGATTTTGATGGCGCCTACATGGGGCAAAGCGGGACCACACCGCCTCACGCCTGAGCCCCACCCGGTGCCCGTGGCCTGCAACCTGCCCACCGGCCGCGCCACATGGGTTGCCTACCCGCTGGCTGCAAGGCGCACCTTTCACCTTCCGCCGTGACGTCGTCGTTCGCCGTCATGACTGCCCGCGCCACAGCCGCAGCTGTTATTCTGTCAATGCATTTATCTGTACACCCTGTGTCGTTTCTGCCAGTAGTAAAAAGCATGTGTACAATACGCCTGTGTGATTCCTAAACGCCCCTCTCCCCTTCCACGCACGAGCGCGCGCAACGTGCTACGACGACCCTGCATTTGCTTCTGAGGGCAGTCCTACGGACATTCGTGAGCACGTCCTACCAGGGGAAGTCTGGTCGGACTTCCGTTCGGACGTCCTCCGGCGGGACCTCCCTGGGATCTCATGTGGAACCTTCCACAGGATCTTCTGATTCACTTAGAAAGGGTATACCAAATACGTTCCTGGAGAGGTCACATGGGGGACCTCCCACGTCCCCTCGGGGACGTTCCACTACACTTCTAGGGTACGACCCGCTGGCGACTGGGCCACTTGGCTCTGGTGGTTAGCTTCACGGCCTCCTCGTCGACGGCCTCCGCGACCACGGCGTGCACCTCGTCCGTGGCCTCGGCCTCCATAGAAGTCAGCTGGTCTACTCTCAGGGGTGTACGCTTTGAGAGCTGCCTTGGCTTGATCCTCAGCTGCTGCTCTGTGGGCTTCTTGGTACAGTTCCTGTATAACAGAGTCAAAATTTAATACACGATTACCTCGAGCGTCAGCCCTGGTGCAGCTGCCCTCTAATAATCTCCTCATTATGGAGTCCTCAGGCCTTAGATTGCGCAGCACATTCGCTGCAGCGATCTCAACGTCCAGGGCTATGCCTGCACCATGGACTTGGGCTACAATCTCCTTGGCGTCCAAAACGTACTTTTCTAGACTATCATAATTGGCACGATTAAGGGTTACTTTTGATACAAAATTGAGTTGAACTGATCATTGTAGTTTAAGTCAGAAAGATATTTGCAGATATTCCTGGGTACAATGACCTAAAATTACAGAGAGTACAGAATGCTTGTGTGAGGTTTACTGGGGCATCAAAATATTAATGTATTACTTCACATCAAAAGTCCCTTGGATTGTTGACGTTAAAGGAAAGAAGGAACTCGAGCCTACTTATTTGATAGATATTTATTTACGTCCACTAGCAACTTGCGTGAGAATAGATCAAGCAAATTTAGGCTTCAAATACGCAACATAGAACTGAAAAATATCATCTTCTCTTTTAATTCAGTCTAGTCAATTCGGGGATAACCTGCAACTATATAAATATTTTGGAAAGTTCCCAAATTCTGTAAGACATATTGTAGAAAAGTATTTGTTTTCAGAAATGTGCTAGTTACACAACTTGATTTTTTGTTCTGTATTTTATATTAATAATTTAGACTTTTTTGTCATCTTGTGATATTTAATTTAGACAGCGGGTTTATGTTGACTGGAGATCTTAAGCTTTTTTTATGTAAACGCAAACCGACATCCCCTTATTCAACAAATTTACGAAGTCTCAAAGGTTCTGTACAGAAAAATCACCCATTTGGTGATATGATCTAGGCCCCTGAAGTCTGGTTGCGGTGTGACGTCGTTTGGTGGTGCCGCGGGGGACCTAAATGCCCCTCTCCTGAACGAAAAATAAATGCCATCAAAGAATTCTAGGGGAAAATCCGATGTCAGTAGACAATTTGCACCAGTCGAAAGGCGTACTTTGTACGTCGTTTCTCCCACGGTTTCTGAGATGTCGGCATTGAAAGTGCAAGAAGCAAGCAAAACCGCGATTTGTGCACTTTCAATGCCGATACCTCAGAAACCGTGATACGACGTTTTCCTTGACATTTTAGCTCTGGGTTTCTACTTTAATCGAATTGACGTGATAATTTATTTTCCAGAATTTTCGAGAACATTTTTTTTTTGTGATGTAGAGGGAAATTTAGGCCCTCTGCAGCACTGCTAAATGACGTCACACCGAGACCACACTTCAGGGCCTCGATCAACTCACCAAAAGGGTCATTTTTTCGTACAGAACAGTTTAGCTTTTGGAAATTTGTAAAACAAGAGGGTGTCAAGAGCAGTGGGGTGAGATGACTGTTTTTACAAACCCAGGAGTGTGGATCTATTCCTTTTTCTAAAGTGTCGTATCAACCACACTTCAGGAAAAGTATGGGTCCACGCTCTTGGCTTTGACGACCTGTTACCACAAAGGCGAGCACGTTTCACCTGACATTGGCCGCCGCTGGTCGACGCTTGTGACCTAGAAAAAATTGTAGGCAAAGGTTTTATATGCTCGTTGGATAGGTCTCGTTGTGTACAACAACATATCAAAAGTCCTCCAAAATCCTCCGTGGGCATAAATTACCAGTTCAAAAAAACGTTCAAAATTTAACGTTTGGCGTAATTTTGAACGTTTGAAAACAAATTATCGCAGCTCAACGTGCGATAGCTCTTTGAACGCGAAATGAAACGAGCTTTCAAATGAGCTATAGGTTGACTATGTTCCGATCTTAGACAGTGTTCGAAAAAACCGTTCAAAGTCAAGGATGTCTGTTCAAAAACAGTTTTTGGTCATTTAAAAAATAATGAGCCAAAATATCGAAAAAATGCTTTCTATAATTCTTGTAGAGCGTTATTTTCTCAATCGAAATGATGTTGGGTACTTTTCAATGGCACCAACGGGTAGGTACCTGCGGCGACTGGAACGCGTGAGAAACGCGTCTGTAGGTCAGTAATCTTGAGGCAACAGCGGGTGACTGGCCGTGCGTTCCAAACTGTTTGCCGCTGCGTGTTCTGTAAATAAAAGTACTCTATTTGGCCCAGTTCTGCATCGATTTAACATCTGTTCAGTGTATGTTCAACGTGTTCAAAGTGTTCATAATCTGTTCAATCTATCAAGAAAATCACTCCATCGATGCCGAAGCTCCAAGCTTGGTTATTTATTAAAAAGAGTTTCCAACATCGAAATTGATCGTTAACATTGTCTTACTTGAATTGTGCTTAAAGTTGTTCTTGTCTATAAATGTTCTTGTCGGGAGCGGGAGTGTGTTCCTTTGTAGGGAGATTGTCCTTGTTCGGAAGTTGCGTTCGGTGGTGGCTTCAGGCGGGATAAGCGCGTTGCGCGCGCGGCGGCGAACTGGAGATGTTAAAGACGCTGTTTGTGTTTTCAGAACCGCACAATGCAGTTATTTTGAGTTCCAGAAAGTGTTTTTTTTTGACCTGGAAATTACTGTGGGCTGCGAGCTGCAGTTTTTTGAATACACCTGTCTGCTCACGCCGTCCCCCCCCCCCCCATCCATTTGAACTGGATGGACATAGATTGTACAGAAATGAAATCGCTGCCTTCTGCACTCTGGGCACAAAATCTAGTGCTACGGTTCCACGTCACAGGGGTTCATCGGGGTCGTCGTCAGATTCCTCCCCGAACTCTGGGGCCGGACTGTTGGTGCAGGCTATCCCCCGGCAGTTACTGCAGTCCTCGCTGCAGACCAGGCCGTGTGCCCTGCACTCACAACCCTCCTCGCACTCGACAGCACACCCACAAAGTACCTTGTTCCGATATTCTCATACAAATCGGGGCGGAAATCATCGAGGGCAACAGACTGTGGCGCCCCGTACAGGTGGGCCATCAGCTTTTCTCCAGCACTTGCCACAATGTTCTGTTCGAGATTTGGAGAGTTTAGCAGCTTCAGCTCCGCCTTCAGGGTTGCGTCCGCTGTTGTGAACTTTTTCCACGCCTTAATCTTGCCTCGCTGGTAGGGCGCCGACGTTGTGTCACACCCGGTGAACGCATAGAAGACGAGGAGATTTTCCGTAAGTTCACCCATGGCAATTTGAATAGAGTGGGCACTGAAAAGCCTGTCGTCAGACCCCTTTCTTCCCGGTAACATCATGATGACGTCAGCTTGGGGTGGAACAAGAACAACCAGGAGGACGAGAAGGTCCGTATCCTCCCCGACAAGGACACTCTTCTTGCCGCTCTCCGCCTCCTCAATCGATAGCATGACGATCATGCGATCAGCGTCGCCCTCGTCGATGTCGACGGGAACTCCCGCTCGCTGTAAATGTGAGGACAGCAACGCCATGAAGTTTGTCTTGTTGTTGACATTGCTGAGAAAGCGCTCCCGAGAAGCAGGTACAGCTTTCTCGTCAGTAACTTCATGATCCACGCATGTGGCCTTCCCCCTTCGGCGTAGGTGCGCTTCATCCTTAGTTCTCGGTCTGTACCCATCAAATACCACACGACGATGCAGCCTTTGTACGTACTCAAGACGTCACTCTTAACATCTTACAAACCGAAATGTTTGTAATACAAACTATTCTGTGCGACCGTAATACAAACAAGAAATTATGTTTGTATTACAAAGATTTTGTTTGTAGTACAAACTTCCGGAGTACATAATACCTACTTCCTTACCTTGTAATACAGACAAAATTGTTGTAATACCCAGTTTTTCTGTTTGTATTAAGGTGGCACAAATCAGTTCGTATGTTACAAACTAAAAGTAGGTAAGATGTTAGGAGTGTACTTTGTGTACTCTGACCACAGATGGTGCAGAATTCCGGCTCTGCGTTTTCCATTTTACCGGGGCGCGCCGCGAAACTTGAAGCTTGTTGTGGTTACTGGGGGGCCCGCTTAACAATGGAAAACGCGCCCGCGGCGGAGATCTTTGGCCCAAGTGGGTATTAAATTTATTTTACGCAGTTTAACAAATTTTGAACACATTGAACACGTGGATCAGGACGAAATTCGTGATGTTGAACAGAGACAGAAGGAGTGCTTTAATTTGTAACGAGATAACCTTCGGGTCTGATTAGTGTTTTTCAACCATTGATCACGTTCTGAACACGTTCTGAACACTGAACACATTGAACAGACGTTGAACAGTTGCTGAACGTAGTCAAAGGAACAAAAAAACAAAATGCACACAACCTCAATGAATCACACGGCCAGTAACGCGCTGCAGGGCAGCCAGACGCGAGAAATTACCTTAAGATTACTGACCTACAGACGCGTTTTTCACGCGTTCCAGTCGCCGCAGGTACCTACCCGTTGGTGCCATTGAAAAGTACCCAACATCATTTCGATTGAGAAAATAACGCTCTACAAGAATTATAGAAAGCATTTTTTCGATATTTTGGCTCATTATTTTTTAAATGACCAAAAACTGTTTTTGAACAGACATCCTTGACTTTGAACGGTTTTTTCGAACACTGTCTAAGATCGGAACATAGTCAACCTATAGCTCATTTGAAAGCTCGTTTCATTTCGCGTTCAAAGAGCTATCGCACGTTGAGCTGCGACAATTTGTTTTCAAACGTTCAAAATTACGCCAAACGTTAAATTTTGAACGTTTTTTTGAACTGGTAATTTATGCCCACGGAGGATTTTGGAGGACTTTTGATATGTTGTTGTACACAACGAGACCTATTCAACGAGCATATAAAACCTTTGCCTACAATTTTTTCTAGGTTATTTTCTAATATTCCTGGCCACGAAGCGGAGGACACGATGACGCCACGCCGCCACGCCGCCTGTGCCAGTCCAGTCAGCATCGGAAACCACGATGACGCGAGTGACACGTCGTCGGTGACCCACACCATAGCACGCGCCGGGAGGGCAGGTGCGTCCGTCATGACAGCGCTGTGTCCACCAGGTCTCCCAGGGCACCCAGGGCAGGGCACCCATCACTGAGAGTCAGACACCGCAAGTCAAGCCTGGCTGAAGGCTGACATACAGCAGAGCACAGCCGTCCCGATTAGTTCACGTTTGGGTGCGTGCCTGCCTACACTGTAAAAACCGAGCTGTCCTGGCCAAGCGGCTTAGGACCCCTAGTGTTCTGTACATCTTACAGGTGACGTCTGCCCTCACGCACCTGGCGAGGCCGTCGTGGTGATGAGCGCCGAGTCCGAATGCCTTCGAGTGCACAGCTTCGCCTGCATGCAGGTGCCGATCCTGCTGGAACACGCTCAGTGCCCCGGCTCCACGCTAGGCAGCACGACGACGGGCAGCCCGGAGGCCGCGAGGACGCCGCCCAGCCCGGGCGGCTGGGCCGCTGGGCCGTGTCCACCAGCGACGTGCGCAGCGCGTCCAGTACACCGCGCGGGGACGTCTTCTCCGCGCTGCCAGTCCACGACGACCTCCATGACGCCCTCGACGATGCCGGCCTTTACAGCCACCGCCGAGCATGCTAGCAGGAGCCATCGGACGTCCTCGGGGCGCGCGCAGAGCTCTGTTGAGAGTAGGGGTAAGAACAGGTCAAAATTCGCGGTGGGAAACAAACACAGCAGGTGACAAAATGAAACCCTCCAAATATAGCAATTTAGCATGTTTTGGGTAAAATGTCTGTTTAAGAAGCGTGTGACATTGTTTTACCTGTGATTGTCTTCCCATCGTCATTTCAATTCCTAAACCGGGTGTTTCATCTACACAGGTCAGCCGGATGGGTTGCCTGACCACCCGGCGCTCCTAAGCGGTAGGCAGCGGGCGGCGGGGCTGCAGCTGCAGAGGGGGCTAGGCAACTGTCGGGGCGGGGTGGGGCCGGCCCGGCCTGACTAAAAGAGCAGGGCTATCATCAGCGGAACTGTAAACTAATCGTTCATTCTTTTTGGTTTTTAGAATCTAAGCCAAATATTCCAATGGGGGGAGAACGAACGATTAGTTTGCATTCCCCCAATGAAATCCCCGCTTTTTTGGTCGGACAAAACGGCCCCAAGACTCCCAGCTGCATCTAGCCGCACCCGACAACCAGGGACGGGAAACGAAACGTAACAAAACAGTTTCGTTCCCAAGAAACATTAGCTCGTTCCCAGAACGAAACGAAACTCCTCTTAACGAAAGGTTCCGGTCTCGGATGTAAACTGTAGGGTTCGGTTTCTGAATGGGTATCACGGGACGTTTGGTTTTCGACAGGTTTCGTTACAGTATTCTCTGTTTGCCGGAGCAAAAAGGGTATTGTTTCCTGATGGCACGCGACAAAGATGCCAGAGTCAGATCATCAGAGAACCGACCAGGATTTCGGACGAGTCGCAAATGAACGGAACAAAATAGAGGAGAGGGCGGGGGGGGGGGGGGGGGGGGGAAGCGATGTGATACGCCCAACTACACGTGCCTGTTTATTTGTCAACAACCACGCGCTTTCTGACTAACGCTTAAAAAACTGACTAATGCGCAACCTCAAAGTGGCGGGTTTAGGCCCAACTTCTTGGCAAAGGGTGCTGAGAGCCCCCTTTCCCCCTGAGAGGGTTTTATGTCTCTTTTTCAACCCTCGGAAAGTCGATTTTGTCATTAAATCGCCGACCTGTAAAACACACGCAATAGGGCCAGCAGTGCGGCATCATGCTGCAGCTGCTGGCACCTTTCCTATCCAATAAAACAGATCCAAGATACAATTATTTTGACAGTGAAATGATAGAGAATATAAGGGGAGGTTCCCAAGTTTGGCTAGAAATGTCTGATCATGAGGGAGTCTCGGAAAAAGGAAGAGGGAAGTAATAGGGTATTCCGGAGTAGAGCTTGACCGGAAATGAGAAGACGACAAGAATCACAAAAGCGGATACGGAAGTCTACGGAATGAAAAGTTACGCAGCAACGTGCCGCGCCGTCAGCAACGAGCCGACTCCAAAATTTGGAGGCTTAGCTCTCGCTGACGATATCTCACGACCATTTGGTAGGGTCAGATAGCTTCATTTGCGCGGGGTAGTGCCGGCGCAGTTTGACCCCAATGACCCGCAATACCCTATTCTGTAAAATCGCGGTGTCCGCCTGACAACGCACGTCCGCCGCTGCCTCTCGAGGGAACCGCCCGGTAGATAGGCAACTCAGGAGATGACCTGTACCGCGCCGCAAGTTTTACGGCGTCGTCAAAGAGCGCGGTAAAAATATTTCTAGGTTTGGGTTGCGAGGTTTAGTTCCCGCTCCGGTAACGATACTTAAATAGGTACTGAGATCGAATGGTAACAAAACAAACCCCACGATTGGTAGTTTAGTTTCGCTCCTGGTTGATAAGTTTGGGTTTTGTTCTTCGTCTAGTCTCATTCGGAGGACCGGTTAAGTTTAGTTTCCAGGCGCGGATCCAGGGGGGAGGGGGGGGGGGGGGGCGACGGGGCGAAAGGTAGGCAATTCGCGTTACAACCCGCCTGAAAGTAGGCAGAAAGCGGTACATCACCCCTCCCCCCCTCTGGATCCGCGCCTGTTAGTTTCCAGTTTCGTTTCGTTGTTTCGTTTCCCGTCCCTGCCGACAACGAACCAACTGACTCGAACGCAGCCGCCAGCTGAACCAGAGCTGGCCCGGGCTGGACTAAGAATGAATATACATCCTTAGGCTGGACGTGGACGGGAGCGGCTGGTCAGCCGGCGACAACCGAGACGAGTAGGAATCGTCCCCGCTGTCCCACGCCCGCTGCCTCGCCCCCCTCTGCAGCCCTGTCGCCTACCGCTGAGGAGCGCCGGGTGGGCAGGCAACCCATTCGGCTGCCCTGTGTTGATGAAACACCCTGTTCTTACCCTAACCAGGTAACGCTGCCATAGACAACCTGAACAGTCTCGTAAGAAACTGTATACTGCACTCACTCTGGCAAAAAGTCCATACCCTCCATGAGCTATCAGAATGTTTGGCAAGGAAAACAAGTACACGGTCCTCTTTTGGCACAGCAAGTACCAGGAACCAATTCTGCTCGGTTTGGTCCGTACAATATGTATGTACCAAATGTGCAGTGTAGCGCAGCACGATTGCTGTGGGAAATTCATGAAATATTATAAATTCTGTATAGAATTGGTGCTAATAACCACCATCTCGACATAATGTGTATCATCAAGTTTGATTAATGATATCATTGCGTAATTTCCAGTCCTGGGAACCGTCCTGAAGAAGTCAGCATCATGCAGGCCCTGCCATCAAACCTGCCGCAGAGTACCCATGACTGCAGTTAGATCAAGACGTGTCTGTGTAAGTGCACTCAGGATAAAAAGTAGTGTGGGGACAAAAATGTTGAAATGGCACCCTGTTAATTTTCAATTGCTGTGCAATTTAAAATGAAAATGCGAGATGTCGTATGGGATAGGAAGTACCTCTCCGCACCTCTTGTTGTGATTTTGTAAAACAGGAATGAGTGAAACTGAAAAAAATGTCTTTATCCTATTGAGTGATTTTAATATGCAGAGAGTTATCATTTAAATTACTAGTTTGCTGTTAATTATCTTTCATTTCTTATTTGCCATGGACCGTTATGTATAAGTTAAGTTATGAGTCGACCCTTAATTTGGTAAATTTATCTGCACTGGATGTCTTACACGTAAACTCCTGACTTTAAAGTAATGTGTTTCCTGTTGGTTTCTTGCTAGTTGTAGTCCTTTCGATATCTGCTCCAAAAATTAATCAAATGTGCTATTTTAAGGTCCTTTTCAACTAAGTTAAAAAAAAGTAATAAGAAACAAAGTTAATCTTTCGCCATAGAGATACAGGGCAAGCAATTTGGCTGTGGGAAAGGGCTTCTGTGTACAGATACAATAATTAAGTTAAATGACTTTGTGGAAAATTGTAAAGCACACAACGAAATATGTCTAACTATCTTCCTAGATCTTTTTAAGGTCTTTGATTGCATTAATCATAAAACTATCCTCTCCATTATCTGTACAGATACCTATTTTCTGAGTGTATCTTAAAAATATTGCCAGCAGTCACCCTAAAGTCAATTTCAATATAAAAAGAGTAGGTTTGGTGGGGAACTCAATTTACATGTGGGACACAGATAAGACTGAAGTACTCAGAAAAATCAACTCCTTGAAAAACAAAACATCCAGTGCCTTTGATGAACTTACTTATGGAATTGTCAAATCTGTAAAATATGAAATTGTGAAACCATTAACACATATAATCAATCTGACTATAGTATCTGATTCTTTCCCCAGTGCTCTTATAAAGTCAGTAGTTAAACCTCTCTTTAAAAGAAGCAAAAAAAGTTGCCATGTAATTATAGATCTACCACATTAGTATCTCTTTTTCTAAAATATGAGGAAAAAAATAAATCATCTCACCTAAGCAATTTGGCTATGGGAAAGGGCTTCTGTGTACAGATACAATAATTAAGTTAAATGACTTTGTGGAAAATTGTAAAGCACACAACGAAATATGTCTAACTATCTTCCTAGATCTTTCTAAGGTTTTTGATTGCATTAATCATAAAACTCTCCTCTCCATTATCGAAAGATATAGAGTGCGAGGAGTAGCTCTGAATCTACTGAAATTATATGTGTCGAACAAGTCACAGGCAGTAGCAATGACAAACAAGAAAACCTGTAAGTTTGTAGAGGTAGGTGACGGACTGCCTCAGGGCTCTGTATATGGACCATACCTATTTATAATTTATGTTAACTGTATCTAAGAAATTCTTGATGAACTTGAGCGTGATCGTGTCTTCTACGTAGATGATATCAATGTTATTTTAAAAGGGAAATCCATCCAATTTCTGTGCGACAAAGCTGTCATGATCATCAATGTAATCTGTGATTTTTTTCCTCGCTAAATCTTGCTCTGAATTAAGAAATAACAAACAGTCTGATATGTATCAACAATGTTAAGATTGAGCCTGTAGCATCTACTATATTCCTAGGTATGGCCATTTCATTCAATAAGTCATGGAAAACCCACATCCCAGTTGTAATTAAAAAGTTGAATAAGGGTATCTTTATATGAAGACAGACTGGTATGTCACTAAGGAGAAAACATAATTCGTTAGTATTTAATTATTTTATCCAATCCCATCTCACATAGCATAGGGAGTGCTCTTATGGGGATAGAAAGATGGAAATGCCACTATTCTTAAGACTCTTCAGAAAACAAAACAAGGCAGTGCGGCTCCTCAATAACATCACAGACAAGACCGTCTCCTGCAGAGGTTTGTTTAAGAAGGATGGACTGTTAACACTCACTAGTATTTTCATCTACTCCTCATCTATGTATGCAAACAAGAATCTGTCTCAACTTACATGTGATACAGTTCATAATCACAATACTAGAATTAAAAAGAACTTAGATGCCACATCATTCAAAGAAGGTGAAGTAAAAGGCCATTGTATCATGATTTACAATAAATTACCTTGCATATTAAAAGGGATAGGTGATATAAAATGTTTCAGGAGAAAGCTAAAGGCATATCTCCTTAAGAGAGAGTGATACTGTCTCAAAGAGTTTACTAAGACAAACATCAATTTTTTTCTGTTTCATTGGTGCTTGTACCTGACCTGTGTACTAATGTGAACTAATAAAGTATCTATCTATCTAAAAAGTAAGTATTTACTCCGAACCAACCTCACAGTTCTTTACACTGTCTCATGCCCTCTCATTTCATGATTTCTTTAATTCTGTTCATGAATATGATGAAAAGCAGACCATCACAATAGAGTGTTGTGAATTATAGCGTTAAATTTTTTTAGAGCATGGATGTTCAGTGATTTGGAGAGGGAGCAATAAGGTATTGAAGGAAAAACTGAATTTCAAGGAACAAGAAATGACATACATAAGGACTGCTTCAGAGGAAGTTTTGCCAAATGTAACCCTAGATATTCGGGGTTTACACTGTTCAACAACCTACGTAGTCATATAAAGGATATCAGAAATGACAAAGCTGTGTTCAAGAAAAAAACTAAAAGAGTTTATTAGCAGCTTTGAGCTCTATGAATTTCCTGTTTTGTGATACCATGCTATTGGTTCCATTCTCGGGTCCTGTTACTGTCTGAACCTATGTATCTGATTTTTAGAAGTCATGTATTTTTAGGCACTGGCCACGTGATACATGTGATTAAATAAATAAATATATTGATATGTCAAAACTCTAATGTATCATTTACCTCAATTATAAAATGTGCAAGAGCAAAGTTTCTCTTAGTTTTTTTTTAAAGTGTAAAGCTACTTAAAACAGGCTACTTCGTTCTTACTTTAAACAGCAACAGTGATTCTAGAACGATCCCTGCAGACTCAACCAAGACAAATAATAACTGTCATTCCAGTGTAACAGTTGTAAATTTTGAACGACAAGGCCGTTTAATTTTAATTCAGGTGATATCTACAGTGCTATTAAAGTGATGAAAGCATTATTTTCTTCAAAAGCAGTGTACCTGTCATTGCTCTGCAAGCCGAAGCACTCCCTCGACGTTTGGGTGGAACCGACCTACCTAATACCTAATGTGGGAATCCCCCCCCCCCCCCCCTGCCCCCTACCCCCTTTGCAGGTCGTCGAAACCCCTCTTCATATCGCGTGGAATCCCTTGGGATAGTTTGGGAGAAGCAATTGGCGCTAGGGAGCGAGACAAATGAAGTGTGTGTGTGAGAGAGCGAGAGAGAGAGAGAGAGAGAGAGAGAGAGAGGGGGGGGGGGGGGGGAGATGCAGCGGTGAGTGCGTGTGTGTGTGAGAGAGAGACACGCGAATGAGTGAGAGAGATAGCGAGACGGGGTGAGGTTGTGTGTATGAGCGAGAGGGGCGTGTACGGATCAGAAAACAGGCCGGGAATTCTTAAGCAGCATTGACAAGGTGGTGAAAGGGCGGAGTGCGTTAGGGGACGTTCATAAAATACGTGGCCGATTTAAGGCCACTTTTAAACCCCCTCCCCCTATCGGGACCTGGCTAACCTAACCTTACCATGCAATGAGGATAGGATCGTGAACATAGGCTGACCCCCCCCCCCCCCCAAAAAAAAAAAAAAAAAAAACACCTAGTTTATGAACGTCACCTTACCCGCCAGCACAGTGCACAAACATATTTAGCGCATCATCATCCCGGGGGCCGCCCCTTAAGTACCAGGCGCGGCTCCAGCAGAGGGTAGCGGCGGACTGGGGGAAAAGTGAATGAAATATTGGAATTTTTTTCAAAATCAAGATGTACCAGGGAAAAATATTTTGCTATTTATACATAATACAGTACTTGTAGGGTAATTTCGTGACCCACCTTGCATCTTTGCTGGTCAGCAAAGCCCCGCAAACCGTGTCTGCCTTCCGAAAATTCGGAAGTTTGTGGCCTAGTGTGGAGCGTAGGATATTGTCCAAAAAATTTGAAATTTTTGTGGTGAGTTGGTACCATTATAGTGGAACATTCTCCACATCCAGGCGTTTCAGATTTAGTGCATTTCAATAATAATGATGGGGTGGGCCCAGGAGTGTGATTTCGCAGTCCGCGTTTTCCATTGACTATACGCGAACGCGACGACTATGGCAAAGGCGTGGCGTGGCGCGGCCCTGGGGGCACATTCCGGCCGGCCAGTCCCCCGAAGGTTGCGACCCGAAGCATGGGAGCTGACCCTCTGGTTCTTCTGTACTTTGTGGCCAGTCCCGCCGGCGAGGCAAACGCTATCTCTGTTCTCGCTCCACCGCTGCTGCTGCTGCTGCCACCACCTCCACGCCTCTACGCCGCCGCTGCATCGCAGGGCCGGCTGGGTAAAACCACGAGGGCGGGGAAGGGCGCCGGCCGGAGCACAGAGCGCAGCAGTCCAGTCAGTGTGCAGCAGTCCCGCAGTCGCCGTCGGCCGCGCCCGTCGCTCGCGGCCTCCGCCGTGGAGCTCAGCGCAGCGCGGCCACCCCTCGTCCGTCCTTGGGCGCACCGCCCTGCCGCGTCACCGGCAGACATCGCCATCATCATCACGGAGTGCGTGATCGTGGTCCTTGCCCTGGGTCGGCCGCGAAATGGCCGTCGGTAGTCCACCCGCCACCACAGCTACGACCAACGACGTCACGGCGCTGTTTGCGGGCCCGTGCGCGGCGCGGGCGTGACGCGTAAGCGGCCCCTGGCGTTCTCCGTCCATGTCGCTCCCATATGGCGGCGGCCTCCGAACGCAGCACGCTGAAAAAAGTAAGCTTCAATCAACGATGGTTGTCTATACCATAATCTTGCAGAGCTTCAGACGTTTGATTTCTAGTGGTATTTTAATGAGGGAGAAAAGTGGTCAAAAAGTAGCCCACACACAGAGGTGTAAAGATTGTGCCTCACTCCACCTGCCTACTAGGCAAATTGCTAACAGCCGTGCCACATGTCGCCTAGTAGGCAGTCGCAGGCAGGCACAATCTTTACACCTATGTGTGTTTGGTCTACTTTTTGACTACTTTTCTTGCAACGCTCTCGACCATACCATACCATGTGTCCAATATGCTCCGTGCCATGGGAAAGCTTGGCAAGCCCGCAGGGCACTGGCTCCGTCTCCTGTCTCGGCCAGACGCGTGAGACAGAAAGAGACGGAGCTAGTGCGTTTCGGGCCTCTCTGCCTCTCATATCTTCGGCACAGTACAGTGGTTGCGGTGTGGGCTTATGAGAGTATCGTAGACGCACTATCTTCCAACCCGCTCCTCAACCGGTCGGCAGGTGCGAGGCAGGGCGGAAGAAGGTTCGGGTACGATCGTTTGATTGGAACATGTCACACACTCTTGAAGAGTGTAGGGTTAGAGAGGTTCATTCACCAAAAGTGTTAAGTGTCATAGGCCTAGTTCGGATTTCGGTTCTATGTTGAAAACCTCGGTCGAATTGATCGGACCACCGGAAGGGGCCGAAAGCTGCAATGTAACGACCCATCTGGGGTATAAACAAAATTCCGACCAAGGTACTAAAATTTATGGTTTACAACATAGAACCGGAATCCGAACCAGCCCGATGACATTTTAACACTTTTGGCAAGTGAGCCCCTCTAGTGTAGGGAGCCATCACGCTCTGCCTTCAGTAAGCACCACATTTAAGGAGAAGTGTGATACCCAAACTCTAGCGTCTATTGTACACTGCTAATCAAAGTGCGTGAAAACCATGCGCCTTGAAACGCACAAATGTTATTTATGCACTTTGAAACGCAAAAATTTATCTAACACACTTTATTCAAAATTCGAGACTCGAGCTAGAATCAGATTGACGCTAGGATTCCAAAATTGGGGTCACGCGAACTTTTCTGATGGGAAATAAGATAGTTGGTGGTAGGCCTGATTGGAACCACCCCACCGCCTCATTTCTTGACCGAAAAGGTCACGTGACTCTATTTTTGGAATCGTAGCGTCGAGTCCAACTCAGCTCGAAACTTAAGCAAAATGTTTGCGTTTTGAAGTACATACACGAACAACATTCACGAGTTTCAAGGAACGTGTTTCCACACACTTCGATTAGCAGTATACTAGTTTGCAGCCTAGCCATTAACAGAGCACCATGGAACACACTTTACTTCTGTTTGGAGCACGGTGGTTTGGAGAGAGCTTCTCCTTGTTTTTGCCCTCAATGCCCTCCGGGCCGAGAGCAAACGTAGATAAAGTGGGGAATCTCCCTGACGACTAGACGAAAACACGGCGTGTTTGTGGCTGGACCGCGTCATCGATAAGCGATAGCGTGCCGACGGGGCTTCCCGACCCTTTTCTTTTTCCATGTCAGATGACTGTTCACGACGCCAGGTGCCGATTGTAACGATAAATGTCTCCATCGCAACAACCGGGAAGGTTTCTGACTTCGGTAGAAAAAGAGCATTTCTTTGATCACAGCAATCGGACGTTTTTCGCGACGGGAATAGCCAATTAATTATGGACGACTCTCGTGGTCCCCTTCCCCATAATTCATCGCCCAAAGTACACTGTAAGAATTTTTCGTCATGTGACATTTGATAAATATTGATGACGAACATTTCGTCACTTCTAGGCAGAACGCTGGTTTTCTATCTGATGAAGTACACTTGTTTTTTTGTGACGAGTTTTTCGCTACACCATGTGTGATGAATAATTCTTGAACAAAATTTAAGAGTGTATTTTTTGTAAAGTGACGAAGAATATTTTTACAGTGTAAGGCGTTTCCGTCGACCCTTGCTTTCCAACCCTCGTTTCGACGCTGGAGAATGTGCGGTCACCGTCCGGTTATCAGTGTCACCGCAGCTGCGATAAGCTCGCCTGGCACCTTCTCTCTCTCTCTCTCTCTCCCACACGCACACACTTCCACTCACACACATAGCAGAGAGAGGGAGAGGGAGGGAGGGGGAGCGAGAGAGAGAGAGAAAGAGAGAGAGAGAGAGAGAGAGAGAGAGAGAGAGAGAGAGAGAGAGAGAGAGAGAGAGAGAGAGAGAGAGAGAGAGAGAGAGAGAGAGAGAGAGAGAGAGAGAGAGAGAGAGAGAGAGAGAGAGAGAGAGAGAGAGAGAGGGAGGGAGAGGAAGAGAGAGAAAGAGAGAGAGAGAGAGAGAGAGAGAGAGAGAGAGAGAGAGAGAGAGAGAGAGAGAGAGAGAGAGAGAGTGAGTGAGAGTGAGAGTGAGAGAGAGAGAGAGAGAGAGAGAGAGAGAGAGAGAGAGAGAGAGAGTGAGTGAGAGAGTGAGAGTGAGAGAGAGAGAGAGAGAGAGAGAGAGAGAGAGAGAGAGAGAGAGAGAGAGAGAGAGAGAGAGAGCGAAGACCCGGTGAATGGGTTGGGGCGAGCGTGCCGTAGCCAAGGCGATGGCGGAACTGCACCGAGTCTTACGAAGTAAACCTGCCATGTGAGCTCTCAGCAGATGTCAGGCGCGTGCGCAGAATTTCGGTTTGGGGGGGGGGGGTCACGTCGCGCTTTTTGCCTACTTACAGGCTGAATGCCGTGTGGGCTCCCTACCTTCCGGGCGGCGCCCTTCGGGCGCCGAGGGCCATTGGGGAGGGTCGCGACCCCTTGACCACCCCCCCCCCCAAAAAGAAAAAAAAAAGCCCCTGCCAGATGTGCGACCCGGATGAGCGATCCTCTGGCCTTGCAGAGGCCAGGAAGCTGCGCCATAGTTTGGTCGTGACACATCATCAGCGTGAGCTCAGCCGGCAAATGTTTGATGTTAGCTCACGGCTGGCGCCGCTTAACGGAGGCGCACGGGTGGACAGCGGTTCCACAGCAAACGCCAGGTGTTCCCATGCCTTGCACTAGGGTGAACTGGGCCAAAAACGACACAGGGACAAAGGCTACTACGGTGTCTAGGAGGCAACACCAGTCATAAAACCGGTACCCAAATCACCAAGACGCGCTAATAGACTAACTGAACCTACCTACATGAAGAACGATTTCCGTTCTTTCTAGTATTTTCACACGATCCAATAAAATGCAAGGAATAGTTATAATCTCTCCGACGCTGTCACAAGTTAAAAGGACACCCGACCCAGTTCACTTTTGGGCCGAGTTAAAACATTTCCAAAGGTGCCAAAAAATACTGGGCATACCCCACCTGCGATCAAAGCTGTCCCTGGGGTCTTAACTCTTCCCAGTTCAAGTGTGGGCCGCGTTAAAACCTCTCCGTAGATGCCAAAAGATACTCGGAACATCCCAGAGGTTTTAACGCGGCCCAAAATTGAACTAGCTGGAGTTAAAACCCCAGGGACCGCTTTGATCGCAGTAAGGGGGTGCTCAGTAAATTTTGGCTTCGTCGGAGAGGTTTCAACTCGGCCCAGAAGTGAACCGAGACGATATAGAACTCTAAAGACAGCTCCGTTGGCTGCTCGGGTGTACTACTTTTAATTTTGACACTGTCGGAGAGGTTTTAACTATTCCCTGTATTTTATTGGGTCGTGTTAAAACCCTAGAAAGAACTGAAATCGTCCCTCATGCAAGATATTTGCGCGTTTTAGGGCTTTCGGAACCCGTTTATCACTGGTTCTGCCTCCTGGACGCCGGAGTAGCCTTATTTCCTTGTTTTATTGACTTTAGACGTTTTCTTCGTTTAAGGGCGGTCCCAGAGATTTGGCCAAAACTCGAAGTCGTTTTGGGGCAAGTTCACACTAGTTGCCTGGCGCACACCTCTCGCACAGCAAATGCTCAGATGTGCACGGGAATCTCACGGCAATTGTCTAAACTTGTGCGATGATCATGGCCCCTTATGCTCATGGAGGTACACGGAAAAAAGGGTTTTGTTGTCGTAACTAAAGGTCAGTTGTGGCAACTGACATGCCAGTTCGGAGCGGACCTGAGAACACATTTTGTTTTCAGAAAGGAAACGTTGTTGGCAGCAGCAAAATGTCTGTTGGCATCAAGAAAATTGAAATTGTTGCGGGAGCGTACAGGTATATGGTTGACTGAACAAACTTGATTTGTCACTTGCACGCTTTCCTGTTTAGACCGACAGCTATTTGAGGACTGTTGCAGTAACATTGGCGTTCAGCTGTAAAAGCGAGCACGCGTCAGCTATAAAGACTGACTTCGAACTTAAAAAAACATGAGATGGACCTTAGATGGCAGTGGGTAGCAACCTCTCTTAGATTGTAGCGGTGGCTCAGGGGTTCCGAGCTCGCATGAAACGCTGCACGCGTGGGTTCAACTCACGGTGGTGGGTGACTAATTTATGCTCTATTTTCTCGTCACGTGACACAGTATGAGAAATTTCTGGCTCACATTTTCATTTAGTCACAATGTCTGCGTTCGCAACAAACATATTCACTTCCGCAACTTTACTCGAGTTCTTTAACGATATCAAAATTATTGCTCTGACAACTGAACGTCATTGTTATGTCAGCTGTGTGTCCGTTAGCTGCAGCAACTGAGTGTTCTCAGGACCGCTGGCAACTGACATGTCAGTTGCCTCAACTAAACTTTTTTTTCCGTGTAGCACTACTTGCGGCACCACCCCTCACGGCCTCGGCCTCGGCCTCGGCGCCATGCGTCCAATTATTCAGAACCGACATGGGAGCTCACGGCAAGCCAGCTGGACGCGGGGCCGCAGGCCGGAGCAGAGAGAAACGGTTGTCCCCACCTGCCCCTCCATTTCCGGTCCCTGCAGATCCCCGCCCCCACCCCGAGGCCGCGTCCTGGCATCCCTTCGTCAGTGATTCCGGTGTAAAGCGCGTGCGGACTTCGGTGTTTGGGGCGCCAGGCCGGTCGTGGCGTGCTGCGCCAAAGGCCGCCCACGGCGATTATGCATGGACTGAGTGATGCGTCGCCGCGGGGTGCGTCACGGAGAGGGACGTGCCACACTCTCTAAAATGAATCCACGATTAAGTCAAGCATATTTCATGCCTGAAACGCCAAAAGTCCCACACGCATATTATGCTTGATTGAGGGATACGATATGCTAGCCCCAAGAATACAATACGTGCCTCAAGCATCATATGCTAGTGCCAAGCATACAGACGGTTGATGTACGCAGATGATTCTTAAATCAACAAAATCCCACAAGAATACAAGATTGGCATCAAAATCGCTTTGAATCAAGCATTCATTTTTGAGAGTGCATCGACATCGACCCGCCTGCTTTCCCATTCCCCCCGCCTTCTGGCCTCCCACGTAACAGTCATCGAGTTTCTATCGCATCCAGTCGAATCCGGTATACCGGAGGTGGCGGTGGTTCATCCTTGTCGCGCACCGCCCCCAACTCGTTCTCCGCAGGCGCCCGACTGCACACCGTTGTCCATTCGTACGCGTTTCTCTGCTTCACGGTTTCGTTCCAACATGGAACATGTCACCCTTCCCAACGGCGCAGAGATGCCGATACTCGGCTATGGGACTTGGCAGGTACGCAAAAGTTCGTAGAGTACCCTGGGAAAGTGTAATGCAGTAGAAGAACGGTGGGCGGAGAGGTGAAGTAAGAGGAATCTCATGCTTTTCACCAGAAATGGAGTGATTTTAGAAGTGAGGCTGGGTCTCAAAAACATGGTTTCTCACAAGTTCTCTGCGTTCTTCTCCTTCGTTACAACTTCTTACATCCGTTTCGGGATCGTATTTTACTGCACCGAAGTATCGGTAATATGAGCGACTCTGTTCGTTCGAGTTTTTCTCTTCGCGTATGCCAACATCCACCATGCTTCATTGCAGGCGTCCGGAGACGAGTTTGCGGCCGCGCTCGAGGCAGCACTGAGCTGCGGCTACCGTCACATCGACACGGCCTTCTTCTACGGCAACGAGGCAATCATCGGCAAAGTGCTTCAGGACTGGATCGCGGCCGAGAAGGTACACATCGCGCAAAAACAGGGGTATCGCACTTCTCCTTCAGTTCCATTATTGTTGACATTCTTGCGAGAAAAAAATCATTCCTAATACGAGATTTATTTTTTAGAAGGATTTGAGCGTCGGAATCTTAAGCTTTGAGTTGGGGTAGTGACGATGAAGTCTACTGTTAATTTCCTGATGTCCTGCTGCAAATCCTGCTCCACGCCTCACTTATAGGTATTCCCAACGAGGCTCGAGAGCAGAAGTAGACGGGAAAGAATACTTCCAGGGCGGAATCACGTAATATGAGAAATCAAACAACACAGAGTACATCCGACGCAGGTTATCCACGAGCCGACTCCAAAATTTGGCAGCTTAGCTCGCGCTGCTGATGGGACAACCATTTGTGTAATTGGGTCAAAACACGTGGAGCTACTCCACACGGCATGAGGATACACATCCTCAGCCCGCGCGGTGTAGTTCTGCGTGTAGTGACTATGAAAGGGCTGCAATACATCAGCTGCGCGAGCCAAGCTTCCAAATATCTGTGGCAGCTCGTAGCTGATCCGCGGTGGGAATACTTTTCGACGAACGATTGACCGATTTCTCACACTACTTCTACCACTACTTCTACACCCGTCAACAAAATTAACGCCCCACTTTTTTCAGCCTCCGGTGAGACTAAGTTTTTCATGCAAGGAACGTCAAATTTGGCATGAAGTTGCCCCCATGTGAGTTCTTGAAGGTCCTTGAAGTGCCATTTTTCAATATCAACCCCTTCGGCGTAGGCCATTGTTTGAGTGCCGAGGGGTGAAAATTTCGTCAAAAAAAGGTCTCTGAAACACCCTTTAAGTTGTCGGATTGAGGAAATTTTTAGAGCGTAGGCCCCTTTTGTCGCTCTTGACACGCTGACGCTCGAGTTTATTTTTAGGCCAAACCCACCCCCTTCCCTCATTTTTCCCACCCTCACACGGGGGTGGATTTTACGGGTTCAAAAAAATGATTGCAATGAACGTACCCCTGCACTGGGTGCCTGGACATGAAATTTCAATCTTCTGGCACCAACCACCTGTGAGCTACCCCTGTAACACACTAGCCATTTTTGGGAAATTGGCACTTTTTTAGCCCTTTCTGGTGCTCAAGGGGCGCCAAAATTTAACTAGCAGTGGATTAGGGGTGGAACATCGGTTTTCCGCCGCGAAAACTTATCTCTAAAATTTTCGACCATCTACCGGACGGGGTGATGCCCCCGGTCACCCCTAGCCGACCCCTTTGGGGTTGTTGCTGAATTCTTGTTACGGATAGGTGAGGGCATCTCAAATGCGTTTCCTATCAAATTTTAAAGTTAATCGGACAGCCTGTCCCCTCTCCACAAAGGCAAAAAACCATCTTAAGTCCGTAAAACCACCCCTAACTTCAACCCCCGAAACCGCCGAACTGGGTAGGGTTGGGGACCGGTTTTGCTGGATAAGAGGTAGGCCTACCCTTCATCTCAAAGGTCCCAAGCGAAGAAGGCGTTCCGATTAACGGTGCGGCCCCTATGAGCGCCCCGGTGAGGGTCTGCAATGACTTGTCGAAGCCAGGGCCAGCCGCAGGCGGTGGGCAGCGCCGAGGGGGCAGGCAACCCATCCGTCACCCCGAATAAGGCGGCGCCCTGGCACTGGTCATTCCATGGGTTTCCGTTTTCCGACAGTTCGGCGGTTTCGGGGGTTAAAGTTAGGGGTGGTTTTACGGACCTTTGACGGTTTTTTGCCTTTGTGGAGAGGGGACAGGCTGTCCGATTAACTTTAAAATTTGATGGGAACAAGAACTCAGCAACAACCCCTAAGGGGTCGGCTAGGGGTGACTGGGGGCATCAGCCCGTCCGGTAGGTGGTCGAAAATTTTAGAGATCAGTTTTCGCGGCGGGAAACCGATGTTCAAAGCACATACGTCCATGATAGTGAGCGTGTGGGCGTTCTCCAGAAAAGAAACAAGCCATCGTACCGTGTTGGCAGGTCACGCGAGAGGAGCTGTTCATTGTGACCAAGCTGCCGCCCGCCGGCATGCATGCGCTTTGTCTCCGCGATTACCTCGACCGCTCGATGCAGGACCTGCGCATTGATTACCTCGACCTGTATCTCCTTCACACGCCCTTCGGCGTAGAGCATCGCGACTTCGACATGCTACCGGTAGACGAGGATGGCTATATTTTGCAGGACAAAGACACGGACTTCATCGCCCTATGGAAGGTAAATGACGTCCAGGCCAGAAGGGCAGGTCATATGTGCCGACACATTTTGGATTTGCAGAATACCAAATCACTTTGTGGGTGCTACAGAAAGATTGTTTTCCTCAAAACCGATTGCTTTTTGCTCCCAGCTCGTTAATTTTTTCGGTGAATTGAAAACTCAGTGTACCAGTGTACTTAAAACGGGCAAGAAGCAGAATAACTTCCCCTTTTGGCCTCGGTCATAAATTGATCACTTTTTCGGAGCGTAGCACATGGGTTCATCGCTGAGGCAGTAAGGCAGGACAAGTTCTCTATCCCCTGATCAGTACACTGGATGCCGCTAGTCGATCATGTCAGATCATGTCCACGATGTTCAATTTCTGCATAAGAACGCCACGAGACAGTTTTCAACCTTTGTGGCCACTGCTCCGTTAATACAAGTGTATGGATCCCTACGATAGCTTCTGCAAGTCCTCAATCTCACGTTATGAAATTAAATGAAGGCATAACTCCCCATTCGCGTAATGTCAAAGACTTTGAATTGAAATGCATGGTCGGGTAATTTGCATTTGCAATTTCTAACTAGAACCTTTGCGAAAGCTACTGCTAAGGATCCACCTCTAGGCTAGCCGCGGATGCGAAATCGTGAAAATGTTCAGATGCGTTTTGGTTGTTGGCCGCACGCAGAAAAATGATTAGTTGTCACAACGAATTAGTTTGTAGATTTTGGGACAAGCACCGTCTTTAGTTGAGAGAACTTAGATTTTGTTGGGACAACCAAAAGTCAGTTGCATCAGCAATAAGTGGAAAAATTTACTTTTCGCTGACGCCACTGACTCTTAGTTGTCCCAACGAAGTCTTAGTCCTCACAACTAAATATGGTGCTTGTCCCAAAATCAACGAACAAATTCGGTGTGACAACTAACCATTTTTCTGCGTGCGCGGCCAGTCTAGTGTTCACTACGGCACCGAATTGTTAAACGACTTGTTGGCATTTCTTCACCGCGTGTTGTGCTGTTTGTATGCACTTTTTGTTTCGACACGAAAGTAATACTATGTTGTGTCCGACGCTTTTACCTTTTCTGAGGATAGCAGGTCTCAAAACAACCGTCACGCGATCAGATGGACGCGTCGCATCGATCGGATGCGTCCTGATGCCCATTAGGGCACCCTTTGAACATAACTAAACTAGCGGGCACGTGGACAGAAGACCACATTATGCGATCACTAAACGCCTACCACAATTTTCATTACAAACTGTGATCGAACTACACTGCTAAACAATGTGTGTGTAAACCATGTGCTTATAAACGCTTAAATTTCATTCACTTCGTAAGGCACTTTTTAGAAAGTTGCCCAGTCTTTCTGGCGAAATTATGAGACTGTCTGAGAGTTGTCCAATTTGTGTCCAACCTATTTTTCAAGATGGCGTGACCTACGTAATACAGACTTTGTCCCTGTGAAGTATTTAACGAGCGATGCAGGTTTAGCTGCACAATTCAGACAAAATTTACATGCTCTTCTCTCCTTCAGACCATTCTCTGCACTCTCACGCTCCTCCAAACAAATTTTTGGATTTTGACATTGTAGATACTGGAAGACGAGGTAGACTCTGGGCGTGTAAAAGCCATCGGAGTTTCGAACTTCAATCAGGGTCAGCTCCAGCGACTCTTGGACAACTGCCGAATCAAACCAGCTAACCTTCAGGTGATAATGCGCATGTAATCGTGCACTGACAGTTACAGAAAATGCATTTTCTACTCTTGTGTGGTGTCAGAAGCGACACATGATAACGTTACTTATAACTTTTGTACATAGACAATAGGGTGTGCCGGAGTGGAGATTGACCGGAAACAAGAAGACGACAAGAATCACAAACATGGTTACAGTATGAAAAGTTGCGCACCACATGCCACGCCGTCAGCCACGAGCTGACTCAGAAAATTGGAAGCTTTTGGTTCTTGCTGACGATATGTCACGGCTATTTGGTAGGGTCACATAGGCGCCGACTTCTAATGGGCGGTCTGGGGAAGTATACATCCTTCAGCTACGCGGAGTAGTTCCGACGCTGTTTGACCCTACCAAATGGTCGTGACATATCGTCAGCGAGAGCTAAGCCTCCACATTTTTGAGTCGGCTCCAGTCGGACGGCACGGCACGTGGTGCGTTACTTTTCATACTGCAAACCTTCCGTATCCACTTTAGTGATTCTCATTTTCTTCTTGTTTCTGGTCAAGCTCTACTCCGGACTACCCCATTGTGACTGCTATAACGCCATGCACGCCATGGAGGTGGTCAGAGTAGGGCGAGGGAGAGTTTAGGTGGACAGCGGCGGGCGGACTGCGGGGTAGAGGGCCCGGTGGGGCACCGTGGTCGCAAGGCCCGGATTGCCTACCTTCCAGGGGCGTAGCTCGTACATTCTGTCTTATCACTGTCTTATTCGGAGCGTTTGCGCGCTGCGTTCCCAGCTTGTTTTCTATCTACTTTGAGTGACATGCTTCTTTTCATTACGGTCCGGAGGGGCCCAAACCCACTTTTAAGGGGCCCCGCTGTGGATTTCCTAATGCCCCCACCGGGCCAGTCTGCCCCTGTTGGTAGAGGGGAAGGCTATCCTAAGGATTTCCTTCAGGGGTTTCAGCTAGAGAGATTGGCATTCAACCTACTTAGATCACTAAGCGTGAGCGTCCTCAAATCGCAGGCAGGAGGTTTAAAAACCTCCGTAGGCGCCTGGAGGGTACGCAGACGTCGCACATGAGTGCAGTATGCTGCCTATCCTCTAGGCGTTTAAAGTTATTTTTCAGTTTTCTGTCTTCGGTTTGAGGTCGCTTAGTGATCTGAATATATGATTAGAATGCCCATGTCTCACGCTTTAATCGTTCCATCCCCTGCCCTTCCACCCGAAACTCCTCTCCGTATTCTGACCAGGTTTCCCGCTGTGTACATGAGATCCGGGTAAACGTCCGATTTCGATCAAATTTGATTTGGGGTCATTTGACCATCAACGTCTCCTGAGACAGTCCCAAAAATCAAATTTGTTACCACCCTAGGTACACCATAGCGTACCAGCCCTTAAAGGGTGGTCCGGCGGCTGAACAGAGCGGGGTCGGATAACGTTGGTGACCAGCAAGGGTCGACTCATGACTTATCCGTGATTTATGGTCCATATTTGGTTGGAAACATGCAAAACTATGTAGGCCGAGTGACGACTCTCTACAACAGTACTAAATAAATAGACAGCCCAATGAAAATAAAGGAGTTTATTCTTTTGTCACTGACGCAGATCGAGTTGCACGCGTACATGCAGCAGCGGCCTCTCGTCGAGTTTTGCCGCGAAAATGGTATCACTGTCACGGCCTACTCCCCTTTGGGCAGCCGTGGCACTGAAAAGCTCCTCAGCGCTTTCGGCATGGAGTGAGTTGCACCAATTAGAAATATGCATAGGAGCCATTCTTTAAAATAAATAAAAAAAGGTCTGGAACCTAATCTCAGATTTTGGCCCGGGGCTCAGAAAATATTACGACCATTGAAAGAAACTGCCTAACCGCCCTCAAATACATTTTTATCAGTTTTCGAATTTTTATACAAATATTTCGTGTTTTTTTTTTCGTCAAAATGTGCACGGGAATTGGACGCTGCACACGATTTGGAGCTTTTTAGCCCGTCCAGGCAAGTTTCTTTAGAAACGGGCTTGGACCTTTCTACGTAAGGTCGACCCATTTGCCCATTTGGTACTCCGGGAAGGGTCACGGCTCCCTAATCCCTGAAAGTCCAGAAACGTCTGCAACGTCCAATTTCTGTCAAATTTTGACGTCAAAAGAAAACGAAATGTTATCATAAAAATTCGAAAACTGATCAAAATATTTTTGAGGCGTTTTGGCAGTTCCATGTGATGGTCCTAACATGCGCTGAGCCCTGAACTAAAATATGAGATGGTCATCCAGCCGTTTTTTCTTGACAAGAATGGCTCACAGGGCAGACCACTGCTGCAAAAGTTTGTCTGCTTTTTCACGCCCCTACCTCGCCTGGCCAACCAGAATGAGGACTACAGAGGTCGAAAAACAGACGCCTCAAAGCCTCCAAGAATGCTTCTTGTAGAAAATAACTGATTATTCGGTAGAACTTTTTCACAACATGCGGTCCGAAACTCAATTTGGAGTGCTCTGATAATTCAGTATTTTTAGTCTGACTCGCAATTCAGTCTAAGTTCTACAAATTCAGACTTCAATTTTCAGACGATTCAGTCGGAATATCAGTTCAGACAGAGGCCAAAAATTAAGTGCGGCGTGGGCTTCCCTCTTGAGACATGCTGGAGACAGCCGGATGGAAGAGAAAGCGGCCGGACTTTCCGTCCCACAAATACGCTCCGTTAGCCGTGTGGGTAAGGAGGTCGGATTGTCATCCGAAAAGTCATGGGTTCAAGCCTATCCGAGGTTCAACCGCAAATAAAAAAAGAGTTAGGATTTTGTTGATACATACTTCGGGGACAGACTTAACAAAATTTACGGAAATTTGTACGACTTTATTTTAACTTATTTCCCACAGTATAATTCAGACTGATTAGTCTGAAATGTAATATTCAGCATCACTGGTCTTAATTTTTTAGACCAATCAATTCAGACCATTGTGTCTGAATCTCATTTCAGACCATTACTCTGGAGAAACATTCCAGACTAATATTACAGAATTATCAGGCTAGTTTTTACCAGAGTAGTGCCCGCGCTCCATTGTGACCTCGTAAGCGTGGAGCGCAAGTATGTTTGCAGCCTTAGTAGCGTCTTCCGTGATGAGCCGTCACTATCAATGATAGCGTTGTCGAGGAGTCGTTTGGCTTTGCTGTACTTACAATGAGTTGGGCACGCGCGGGGCGTACGATGTCTCGTGCAGCGTGCATCGCTGATCCGGCCGGCGAGGTGGGATGGGATTACTCGCCCCGCACGACCTCGTAGCCGGGCATCCTGAGGCCCGCCCGGCGGGAAGCTTCCTCCCAGGTCGACCTGCGATGGTTCTGGCTGATCCATGGAGTCGGCCTTGCTGGTAGACATGCTGTCTAGGGCGTTGATCTCCTGGAGCACCCCGATAGGCGGGGCTGGTGATCCGCTAGCACTTCTTGCAAGTCACGTAAATTACACACAGTTATTGTCTTTCTGCGCGGAACCGAGCGAACCGTGGCGTGGCTGACAGAGCCGTTCGGGTCCTGCGTGGCCCATACTGAAGATTCCGAACGCGCAGCAGAGTCGCCTGCCACGTGTCCACGCACAACAAAAGTACAGTCTGGCCGTCGCACTGCCAGCAACTTCAAAGCAAAGTCAATATTTTTCGGCACATGAACAGTTTGTAGCAAATTTAGAATTTGATCGGCACTAATCTGGTGCCAAGTACCCGCACGTATTAATTCTAGTGACTGCACTTGAATGGTCCAATGGTCCTGGAGACGCGCGACGTGCCGCCGCTCATCACACTACTCGCAGATTGAGAAGCGTAGGCCATGGTGAAAGTTCAAAGATGTCAAGCCACAGCGCAAAACCCAGATCTCAAGCACAACACAACAACAGCACACCGCAATAAGCACATAACCACAAATCGCAAAATTTAAAGAATTTAAAAAAGAACAAAGTAAGACGCTCCAAAACAGACATCTAGCCCCATTGTTAACGGGACTAGATTTCGTGTGTTTTAAGACTTGATTGTAAAGTATCTGTTGGGGCGAGGCCCGTCAAACTCTATGCTACTGTATTTTGTACTGTGTGGGACACGTAGGAATGACCACAAAATAGTTAGTAATAGAGTTTTCCAATGATACGTTGGAGGCGGAAGCTGAAGAACAAAAACTCTTCCAGACCGGAACCTCTCAAGGGCAGGTATGAGAAACTTGAATGGCGGTTTGAGTGAATTTGGAGGTTAGGTACCATATTTGGCGAGGCCCTTATATTTCTCATACCACCTCTCGAGAATTTCCGGTCTGGAAGGGTTTTTGTTCTTCAGCTTCCGATTCTAAGCCTTGTTGGAAAACTCTATTAAGTAACTGTTTACTAGCGAAATGGCAAGGAGCACAATTACAAAGCAAACCTACAAAGCGATACTAACTGTGCTCTTGGGAGAATGCTTACCGCAGGCGTCGACAGGTTGTTCCGAATCTGTTCGTCTCAAGCGGGCCCCGGAGTCCAGTCCCGTCGCAGTGACAGTACAACACGGTTGCCAACTGCGCGGAGCCAAACTCCATGCACGCCCGAGCCGAGCGATAAGCTTGCGAGAGCGAAAGAGATGCGAAATATGATAATAAGATATAACTCTTCGTGAATGGCTGAACGAATGCCTAAAAGCGGCCACAAAGGAAATGACTCTAGACTAATATGAAATTTAACGTTAATAATTGAAAGGTTGCCAGCAAATTAGTACCAAAAGTACAAGGTACAAAGAAGGGCGCTAGGCGTGTCTCGACTCCAGCCGTCCTCTGTCCAACCCCAGGTGCTGCTGCAGGTGCTAGTGGTCAAAACGAGGCCTTCTTGGGCAGGAGCAGGAACAAATAGTAAAACTGCTAAACAAGCTGTATTTTGAGCTTAAAGATCGGAACCGACCCCGCTCGCAATACACTCAGAACTTCAATTACAATGCCAAAAACGACCCCAGGTGCTGCTGCAGGTGTGGGTTGGCAAAACTGGGCCTTCTTGTGCAGGAACTGGAACAGGAGGGCAAACTTCTGAACAAACCGTATATCAAACGTGAACATGGCGACTGGCCTCTTCTAAAATCACCCAAAGACCCGAGTCAAGATGGCGAAGTCGACCCCAGGTGCTGCTGCCGGTGCTAGTGGTCAAAACAAGGCCTTCTTGTGCAGGAACTGGAACGGAGGGCTAACTTCTAAATCGTGCCGATTTTCAAACTTGGACATGGCGAGCGACCCCTTCTAAAATCACCCAAAGACCCGAGTAAAGATGGCGAAGTCGACCCCAGGTGCTGCCGGTGCTAGTGGTCAAAACAAGGCCTTCTTGTGCAGGAACTGGAACAGGAGGGCAAACTTCTAAACAAACCGTATATCAAACTTGAACATGGCGACTGACCGCTTCTAAAATAACCCAAAGACCCGAGTAAAGATGGCGAAGTCGACCCCAGGTGCTGCTGCCGGTGCTAGTGGTCAAAACAAGGCCTTCTTGGGCAGGAGCAGGAACAAATAGAAAAACTGCTAAACAAGCTGTAATTTGAGCTTAAAGATCGGAACCGACCCCGCTCGCAATACACTCAGAACTTCAATTACAATGCCGAAAACGACCCCAGGTGCTGCTGCAGGTGCCGGTTGGCAAAACAGGGCCTTCTTGAGCACAAACTAGAAGATGTGGGCAAACTTTTAAATCCTGCAGAATTTTAAACTTCAACATGGCCACCACCTCCATCTAAAGTCACCCCAAGACTCCATTCAACATGCCGAAATTAACCCCAGGTGATGCTGCAGGTGCTAGGGGTCAAACAGGGCCTTCTTGGGCAGGAACTGGAACGGGGTGCCAAATTCTTAATCGCGCAGAATATAAAACTTTAACATGGCGACCGACCCCCTCTTAAATCACCCTAAGACCCAATTCAAAATGCCAAATTTGACCTTTAGGTACTGCTGCAGGTGCTGGGGGCCAAACCAGGGCATTCTTGAGCAGGAGCAGGAACAAAAGGAAAAACTGCTAAAAAAGCAGTATTTTGAACTTAAAGATGGGAACCGATAACGCTTAAAATACACTCAGGACCTCAATCACAATCCTGAAGAAAACCTCAGGTGCTGCTGATGGTGCCAGTTGTCCAAGCTGGCCTCCTGGACCGGAACCGGTTAGGCTAGAGTAGGTTAGGTTTGAGCAGCATTGGAGTACGGTAGAGAAGTCCACAATGAGTAGCTGAAGTTGGAGTAGGCTAGGTCAGAGTAGGGTAGGTTAGTTTAGAGTAGGGTAGGCTAGGGTTAGAGTAGGAAAGGGTATAATTAAAGGTTGCCAGCAAATTAGTACCAAAAGTACAAGGTACAAAGAAGGGCGCTAGGCGTGTGACTCCAGCCGTCCTCTGTCCAGACCTTTCCGCTCTCACAAGTCGGCATAGAGCAAACTTGAACTTGAACTGGGGTGATACAGCGCTCTGGAAGAGTACTGGCCACACTGGATACAAGACAATAACTGAATGTTAAAAGTTGCTGGCGCTTCACGGCTACAAATGCACCACTTTCTCAGACCACAATTTGAATAAACGCCCGTGTGCCCGACTATTATTATCTATTACAATATACGCCTCTATGTCAGGTCATGATGATAATACGCCACTTTGATTGGCCGGGGTTTAAGGGAATGGAAATCGCGGCAGTATCATCGAGCTGTTATCTAAAAATGCCGCCGTTGTTGTTTACACTGAATACACATTAGTATTTGAACTATTCTAATGTCATGCACGACACCCAAGCAGTCATTTAAATGTCTATTTGTTTTTGAAATGTTGTCTTCTGTCTCTATGTTTCTCTCTCCTGAGACACTGTACATGATTCTGAACCGGACTGAAGTCTACTACTTGTAAACGTACCAAAATTAATCTTTAAGGAATAGTCTTAATAGTAGGATACACGCTATTGGCAAATCCGTCTCGATTTCACCCATTCTTCTCTGGCCTGCTGCAGACGAACGTTCCCTGATCAGATGTCCAACCCGGTGGTGGAGGAAATAGCCAGTAGACTGAACAAGACGCCGGCCCAGGTGCTGCTGAGGTTCATCGTCCAGCGAGGAATCGCTACCATACCGAAAAGTACGAACCGGGAGCGCATTGCCCAAAACATTCAGGTATGGGACGTGCTGAAAGTAAGGTTCAGTCGTAGAAAAATAATCAGCCTAGGCAGCGTCACTAAAGCCATGCGAATGAGATCTTAGGCGTGTTCGCTATCATTAGCAGTGCGGCGAGACGCAAGACGCCTACTTTTAACTCGAAACCATCTACACGCAAAACTATGTACAGTCGTTGTGCAAATCGGACTCAGTTCGTTAGCAAATGTGCTAAAATGAGGTAGCTAGCTGAAAGATTTTTCACCGGTGCTACAAGTGTAGTAAGCTAGCTAATTTTAACACATTGCTGGGTCTGATTTGCACAGCAGCTCAACATTTGTTTTGCGTGCACACTTAAAAACCCTGCGAAGAAAGCGGAGGACTGCTTCGTAGAATTTGTACTTTTCTGCAGATAAGATCTGGAGACTCGGTCCCATTACTTTAGTATTTCCTGGATCTTTCATTTTAATATTTCATTTAATTTTCTTTTTCTTTTGTGTCTTTTAGATAAACGCAATGAAACTTCTGCACATGTGTTTCTGATTTTTCTTGAATTGGGCCCCATTCACATCCTTTTATTAGAGGTTTTCAATGCGACTTAGAAACGAAAGCTGAAGAACAAAAACACTTCCAATCCGGAAACTCGAAGGCAGGTATCAGACACTAAAACGGCGTTTTGAGCGGTTTTGGGGGTAAGCACTGAGAAAAATTGTTTGAACTGGGAATCAAACTTCTGGGTGTGGGCATTGGGCATCGAAGTATGTTCTATCCGTGCCGCATCAGCACTACAATCAAAGTTTCTGGTTAGCCGGTCCAAAGTTCTGAGGTAAGTAACGAAACGGTTTGGTTGCAGCGGAGATGCGGCGCGGATAGAACACACTTCGATGCTCTGTATTCATTATTCTTCTCCGTGAGGCTCCATAATTGGCGCGGCGCTTGTGCACCAAGATTTAATCATACCTGCTCTTGAGAGTTTCCGTTTGGAAGTGTTTTTGTTCTTCATCTTCCGTTACCAAGTCTCATTGGAAACCCCTATTCTTTGCTTTTCACAATCACGACCTTTCCTCTCTGTTCTTTCCAGGTGTTTGACTTCGAACTCAGCGCCGAAGACATTACGAAACTGGAGGCACTAGATCAAGGCGAGAGTGGCCGTGTGATCGACTTGAAGTTAATGAAAGGGTAATATTTGATAAACATAAACATGAAGACCTGAAGTGTCAGTGTTCATACTAAACGAGCATGAGAGGGGGCACTGTCCAAAATGCCCTCGTAAATTTACAAGATTTTTTTTTCACTGAGGTTCCTTATTCAATTACAGCGACGTATTTTGCAATTGAACAAGGATGTTTTCCCGTAAGTTGTATACCTGTACCCAGACAAATCGTAACATTTCACGAAAAGTCTCGTGAGAATATTGTAAAATTACAAGAACACTCGAAAAATAACAGGAAATTGCTGATAATCATTTTTTAAATAATTTCTCAGGTTTTTTTTTTTTGTGTGTGTGTGTGGGGGGGGGGGGATAATCACTACAGGACACGCCGTTCTGGAGCTAGTATTGGAACTGCATTTCGAGTCAGACTAGACACTTAGGTCTAGAAATAAGGGGCCAACTAGTAAAAGTAGTTTCAAATACTAGCTCCAGAGAGGGCGTGCTGGTTTTAACCTGTTCCTTTATTACCCAAAACTACCACTACCTCGTTTGTCTCCAGCGAGACAGCAAATTGTTATAATATTAATAAAATTTCTGCTCTTACAGGATCGAGAATCATCCGGAGTACCCCTTCTAGCTGAAAGGCATGCGCCCTGCTTCTCGACACGTCCGAACAACGTGTGAACGCACCTACCTATCTGAAAAGAGCGTCGACCGATTGCAAGAAAAAGTCAGACGCTTTTCAGATTTGTTCAGACGTGTTCCGAAAGTTTCAAGATTTTCGTACTTAGTAAAGGTGTGAACGCAACAAAACTGCCAAAAAACGTTTTCGTTTATACTCTCTACGTACTCGTCTGTTGACTCTCACGACTCCAAATATCGCTGGCGTTCGTATGAGAATTCGCTGTAAATCCTAGGTGGCCTTGGATTTGCAATGATCACAAACCCGCCATTTTAGGTCCAGCAGTCCACAACCCCGTATCGCTTATGCATTTCGATTGGCCATGAAAGCCTTATGTCTTCTAGACCCGTTCTACAAAGGGTCTATTGGGATGGCGAAAGCCTGTTCGGCGCATCGATCAAGCGATCGGGGTATAAAAACGCTGAAGTGCTGCATTTGAGGTGGACGAACACTTAATACACTAGATTTAGATTTTCCTCTACTGGTTTGGCCGCACCAGGGCGGAAACCCAGGATCACGAAATTCTTCATCTAAGCGGAGTAGTGTTGCCAGAAAACGGGGGAAATCTAGCCTAAACACACAGGTGTAAAGATTGTGCCTAACTCGGCCTGCCTACTAGGCAAATTGCTAACAGCCGTGACCACATGTTGCCTTGTAGGCAGGCGCAGGTAGGCACAATCTTTACACCTGTGTATTTGGGCTACTTTTCGTCTACTTTTCTGGCAATACTGGAGCGGAGGCCCAGGCGTGGAGCCGAACTTCCCCCAGCACCATCTCCAGGTGCCAGAGTGCAATGGGACATGTTTGAAGAGGGTCTGATACCATCTTGGGAGTAGCTGGAGGTCAGTCGCCATATACCTAGCGCCTAGCGTGGCCGACGACGCCCTTGCCAGAAGTCCACAAAAGTGACGACTCAGTCTATGAACGAACGAACAGGGGTCGGCCCGGGCGCTAACTAGTTAGTGGCAAGGTGGGTCTTGGCCTACCCAAGCTGTGACCCCGCGTCATTCTGGGGATCACACGACGCCCCTGCCTGCCTAAAGTCCACCAAACTGGCGGCTCTTCCCCCTGGACGAGCGAACAGGGGTCAGCCCCCAGCGCCAAAGGGTAGTGGCAAGGTGGGTCTAAGGTGTGACCCCATGTCATCTTGGGGTCCCGGCTTGGATAGGCTACGACCCAATTAGACACTACCCGTTGACACCCGAGGCCGACCCCTGTTCGTTCGTCCAGGGGCCGAACCGCAATTTCGGCGGTCAAACAGACCAGACGATATGTTTTTCGAGTATATGACTAGGGTGGTTCATATGCGCAATGTTGGTACACTTGGTTGGGGCGGGGGGGACTCGTCAAAAGTTCCATTTTTACACACAAACCGTGCATACAAAACAAACGGAAATCTGTGCGACAATATTTAGTGGTCGCGCATGGCGCGCACAGTGCTCCAACAAAAAAATAAAAAAAAAAAATGGATACTTGTGGAAAATTCGAAACAAAAATTACTATGGTCAATCTAGCTAAAATAGGACCCTCAGTGGGATAAAGTTTCAAAAGAAACACTGTGTACCTTACGGTTTTCGAGATATCCGTGTTTTAAGTGCGAGAATCAAGCCAAAACACAAAAAATGAAGTTTTTCTTGAGTTTCGCACTTTAAACGCTGATTTCGAAAACCGCGGGGTTTCTTTGAAATTTCAGGCCTAAAGGTTCCTATTCCGCGTAATTGACCTTAGGAATTTTTTTTTCGAATTTTAACAAACATTGATTTTTTTCTGTTTATTGGGGCACTTCACCCCCCCCCCCCTCCTTGCACGACTCCTAAATATCGTCGCAAAGATTTCCGGTTTTTCGATTCAGGGTTTGTCTGTAAAAATTGAACTTTTGACGAGTTGGCCGCACCAATTGTATCAGCATTGCGCATATGAATCACCTTAGTATATGACTGGTGCTAGGTGCTTCTTTCCTTGCTTGCCTGGAATGCCTGCAGGAGAAAACGGTTTCGTCAGCCGCTCTCTAACTTCATGATCGGCAGATTCTGTGGCGTGACACGATAACCACTCATGAGTAGTGTGAGTGAGAGTGACTACTAAGCGAATATAGCAAGCATGCCCACACAGAAAAAAAAGATTAGTGGGCGCAATTAATTTTTAAGTTGATTTTTAGACAAGCAGGAAATTTTTGTTCGGAGAACTAAAATTTTGATGGGGGAACTTAATTTTAGTTGAACCAACGAAACGTTAGCTGCTGCAACAAGGCGTTGCGGACACCAAACAAATTTTTTTCTGCTTGTTGCTCCTTCAGCGAACCTCTGCAACTAACGTTGCGCTGGTGCAACTAAAATTTAGTTCCTCCAACAAAATTTTAGTTCTCCGAACAAAAATTAACCGCTTATCTCTGAAAATCAACTTAAAAATTCGTTGCGACCACTAATCTGTTTTCTCCGTGCGGTACCGGTAGCCACAGTCGTCGGATTCTCTCACCGTGTGGCTCATCAGCTCCTGGCACATTCAAACGGGGTCGTCTTTGCGAGCTATGCATATCTTCAAGGGGCGTGGGGCTTCTGCGCCCGCCAGGTCTTTTTCAATGTAGATGATGTCGAGAGTGTACCCTCCATGTTCTGCGGCGTTGATGACTTTAATTCCTCCATTTGGCCTCTCTTTTATTCATGCCGTTACTGTCTCTTCTTTAGCTCAAGGTGACCAGCTTTTACGTAGTGAGAGCACTTCCTATGTCCTCTTTAACACCTTAACATTTGCACACATCCCATTTCGTGCTGAGAACAGGCGTAAATCACATGGCATACGAAAATCAATCATCACTTTGTAATTCCCTGTGCTGGCAATATTTTGGCCTTTGTCTGACTCCAAAAGTTTGAACTTTTAGAGGCAACCCGAGGAGGCCACCTGCCGACTGCTTTTTTTAAGGTTTTTAAGAGTCTCGCGGAGGGTGTCATTCAAATAATTATAACCGGCGAGATTAACATTTTGATTGGCATAGGCGACAATATTATGAATAGGGGGAGCTGATATTTCCGGAATTTCGCAATTTTCGAAGGAAGCTATTGTAGTTCTCCTGAAGAACAGCCACCCGGTGAAGCGTTTCATGAGGGGGAAATTGTAAAATGCCTGACCCGGAAATTTGCATAAACCGATCCTGTGACGCGCCGACGTACTCGGGTGCAAGACACGCGTTTAAAATATTATAATAACTTTCAATATGCATTGGAAGAAATAAAATATAATCCTCTTTCACCTATCTCAGTTCGCAATGGTAGGATTGGTGCGCACCGTTCCAGATAAATGTTGCTCACGTATTCAGGGCAGTAACAATCACTAACACTTTCAGTTTCCAAGTTGTCAATTTCTTTCGTGCACACATAAATTTCATAACAATGGTCGTAAAATGGAATATCCATCACTTTTGCATCAGGCTGAAACATGTGCTCATCCACTTCAATCTCGATGGTGTCAACGTCTCCGACTTCGACTGTCGCACTCTTACTTAAAATCATATCGTTGCTTCAGAAAATTGTTGGCCTTCAAATTTGCTCAGAGTCGTTATGAGGTGAAGTATTATCATGTGGTGTATATGGCGCCTATGGTCTATAGGGACATGCCCGCAGACCGGCCACCTCGTGTAGCGTGTGGTTCTTGGCGGCGGTTCGGTTATCGGAACAGGGAAGATTGACTGACAAGTCACAGAATATGCTTACTTTGATGTGCGGTGTATAATTCACAAACCAAATGGTACAGGTGACTGGTCCCGATCCATACTGGACCGGGCCTTATATACTGCACCCCGCCGCTGATGGCCAAGGGGTGGGGGGAACAGTTTGCTGGTTCGCATCGAGGGGAGAGAGAGAGAGAGAGGGGGGGGGGACCTGCCCGGTGACAGAACTTGTTTGTCACGAAAAGAGCTGGAGGGCAGATTCCAAGATTGTGGTGAGGTAAGAGATAGATAGAGGGGTAGATAGATGATGCGTACCACTACAAATATGCGTACCACTACAGTTATCGTGAGAAAAGCCTGAAATATTTGTTGAAATTCGTCCATGCTCTGAGCTTGTAGCATAGATGCAACTTTTATGATGGTCTTTTCTTCCCAAACTTTATTGTGCCACTTTTGGCATCCGACCCACGATATACAGGGTGGTCCAGGACCTTTGGTATAAACCTAAGGGGTGGTAGAGACCACTATGAGGATCAATTTGAGATAATACACTTAGGGTCGCAGACGTCTTCTTAAGGAGTTACAGGACTTTTTGTGTTGCGCCTGGAGGGTAGGCGATTGACGAAACCGCATTACACTAACGCATCATGGGTCGCCTGCTGAACAGGCGTTGGACGTTGAATGTTAGGTAAACGACGACAGATTAGTTTTTTTCTTCGGAAAACAGGGGTTTTGTTTTATGGACTCTTTGACTCTGTTGATTAAATCCTTGTTTTCCGAAGAAAATAAAATAATTTGTCGTCTTTTATCGAACATTCAACCTCCAACGCCTGTTCAGTAGGCAACCCATGGTGCGTTAGTGTAATGCGGAGTCACCAATTGCCTACCCTCCAGGTGCAACACGAAAAGTCCTGTGGCTCCTTCGACGTCTGCGACCCAAAGTGTCATATCTCAAATTGATCCTCATAGTGGTCTCTGCCACCCCTGAAAGTTTGTACCAAAGGTCCTGGACCACCCTGTAGAAGCAAATTCTGTAAAAGATGACGTGCAGGTACCAAAGGTTGAGAACATCTACAACAGTGTGCCGTGTGCCTAAGAATTAACAGCACTGGTGACAGATTATCCTACGGTCATCATTTCTGTTCCCACATCCTCCTCTGTCTTCATTCTCTCTCTCCGCTGTTGCTTTAAATACATTGCATATTTTTCCCCATCCCTGTAATTTTTTACAAATTTAAATATGTCATATGCTATCCCAACCTAAACAACAGTCAATACAATTCCAAGCCAAGCTCAGAAACGATATGTGCCTGTGGTCAAACTGTGGATCAGACCAAATGGAATCGTCTCCGACACCGTATGTCAGTAATTGGAGGTGCATGTGTTGCACTGATTTTCCCACTCCCCATTTCCCGCAGCGGATAAATCATTAAATATTGTCATATGGTCACCCGTCATTCGATCTAGAGACAGGGTGGGGTTACTGGCCCAGAGAGCAGGAAGAATTATTACGTTAGTTCCTCGTCCCACTGAGACTGTTGACGGGACTAGATTTCGTGTATTTTAAGACTTGATTTTAAACTATAATGTTGGGGCGAGGCCTGTCAACCTCTAAGCTACTATTTCTTGTTCTGTGTGGGATACTTGGGAATGACCACAAAACAGTTAGCAAATAAGTGAATGATTATTAGCAAATAAGCAAAAGGGCACAGTTACAGGAGTTATCACAAGCAAATCTATAAAGCGATACCAACTGTGGTCTCGGGAGAATGCGTACCGCAGGCGACGACAGACCGAATCTGTCTGTATCGAGCGAGCCCCGGAGTCAAGTCCCGCTGCAACGACAGTGCCACACTACTGCCAACTGCGCGGAGCTAAACCCCGTGCACGCCTGCGCCGAGCGATAAGCTTGCGAGAGCGAAAGAGATGCCAAATATGATATGAAGAGTAACTCTCCGTGGATGACTGAGTGAATGCCTAAATGCGGCTACCGAGGAACTGACTTTAAACTGGTATGAAATTTAACGTTAATTATTTAATGTTGCGAGTAAATTAAGACTAAAAGGGCAAGGTGCAAAGATAAGCAGTGCGCTTGGCGTGTGACTCCAGCCGTCCCCTGACCAGATCTTTCCGCTCTCACAAGTCGGCTACAGCTACTATTAACTTTAAATAGTGTGATACGGCGCTCCGGAATTGTACCGGACACAGCAATAAATGACGGTTAATAGTTGTTGTCGCTTCACGGCAACAAGACGCCATAGGGTTTAGATTTTGTTACATGAGTATAATTTCCATCCCTCAGCGTACAGCTGCAACCCACTGGAAGAGTTAGTGCGCTGATTTGGGGAGGGTTATCACATGTAACTTTGTCAGCACAAATCAGCGATAATTTCGAGGACACAGAAAACGTCTTCTCGCCGCTTGGCGTCACCCTTGTATGTGGTGGGTTAGCAGCACAGCAGAAGAAGCAATAATTTGATACTTCATCGAGATATTTTCCTGCTCATAGACAGCTTATGACTATCTCGTGAAAATTGTGCCAGTTTGGAATCCGACCCACGATATAGAAGGAAATTCTGTTAAAGATGACGTGCAGGTACCAAAGGTTGAGAACATCAACAACAGTGTGCCGTGTGCCTAAGAATTAACAGCACTGGTGACAGATTATCTTACGGTCATCATTTCTGTTCCCGCATCCTCCTCTGTCTTCATTCTCTCTCTCCGCTGTTGCTTTAAATACATTGCATATTTTTCCCCATCCCTGTAATTTCTTAGAAATTTAAATATGTCATATGCAATCCAAACCAATACAACAGTCAATATACCGAGCCAATCTCAGAAACGATATGTGCCTGTGGTCAAACTGTGGATCAGACCAAATGGAATCGTCTCCGACACCGTATGGCAGTAATTGGAGGTGCATGTGGTGCACTGATTTTTCTCACTATCCATTCCCCGCAGCGAATAAATCATTGAAGATTGTCATATGTTCACCCGTCATTAAATCAAGGGACGGGGTGGGGTTACTGGCCCAGAGAGCACGAACAATTACGTTAGTCCCACCGAGACGCCATAGGGTAGAGATTTTGGTACATGAGTATAATCCTCTTCTATAGGATCCTTGAATTCTTTACGAATCGTTTTTATTTTGTATATCATAGAAATATTCGCATGAAGAGGCACCCCAATGTCCTACACGAGCATTGACAGCGGCGATTCCTTGTCAATTGTATCCATCCTCGCAATGGATTCCTTGCGAGCTGTTCTTGTGGTGGCATCATTTTGGACCTTTTGGGTGTTATTTGTCATGACACCTGCAGGAGCAGCTCCATTGACAGACGGCCGTTGAAAACTGCTACACTGCTACACATCGTTGCCGGGGCGTACGCCCCGGACTGACTGTTAATGCTGTATAGATGCAGCACCGGGGCAGTCCGCGGGTTTGAACGAACTCCTCATGACGGTACAAGAGGACTTGCCTGAGAGGAGTCCATATACTGCCTAAAAATAACTAGGGAACAGCTAACTATCCCTGAGAGGAGGCGACTATACATAATGGCCTCCACGATACCTCGAACGGCAAATAAAATTACACAGGCAGACACAAAAATGGAAGACCACGATCCGAAAATTTCGAGGAAACGATAAACCCTATTAAAAACAGAATTGGTGATATCTGACAGGGTTCCTACTGAAAGTATGTCCGCGGCTTTAAATACGGTGCCATCCTTATGCTGGCCAGATGCGCGGCGCGCAATCGCATTCAGGATTGGCGTGCGCATTGCAGGGAACTGGAACGATTCCTGCAGATGCAGCATCTGAGGTGAAGTATTATGATGTGGTGTATATGGCGCCTATGGTCTATAGGGACATACCCGCAGACCGGTCACCTCGTGTAGCGTGTAGTTCTTGGCGGCGGTTCGGTTATCGGAACAGGGAAGATGGACTGACAAGTCACAGAGTATTCTTACTTTGATGTGCGGTGTATAATTCACAAACCAAATGGTACAGGTGACTGGTCCCGATCCATACTGGACCAGGCCTTATATACTGCACCCCGCCGCTGATGGCCAAGGGGTGGAGGGAACAGTTGTCAGATTCAAGAAATTCCTTTCCATCGGTCCGTACACGCATGAGCACTTGCTTAGAAGCAGCGAAAGCGTACTCTTTCTCTACGAATCTTCCTGGTTTATCGCGCATGACGTCATGCAGTGTATTTTTGATCAAGTTGAAGTACCCCCTCCGCAGTCGCGTTGCTAGCTCCATCCTGGTTTCTTAAGTCGTGCAGCAGGCAAGTCGAAAGTGGAATTAGAGTGGCATAGTGATTTTCTAGAAATATTTTCTTAACAATTTGGGGGCAGTAAAACGGATTAGCGTCATCGTCATCCTTAGGCAACGCTTTGAAATCTTTCAACTCATCTTCAACTAACATGTGATCACCCTTAGTAAGTGTGGGAAGGTGATTTGTACAGAGATTCCTTAGTTGAGAATGAATGCTCGTCCAGCTGGTCAGCGATGTTCTCAACCTTTGGTTCCTGCACGTCATCTTTAACAGAATTTACGTCCATATCCAAAGCAGAAAATGCATTCACAATTTTTATATATTTTACAGGACAGAGAAGAATCCTTAAGAAAGTTTGAAAATGTGATGTGAATTCAGCTATTGATGTAGATGTCATCAACTTATATGTTACAACCTCTTCAATGACAGTATTGGCCTTCCCACCTACATCGTGTGACTTGAGACTGGAACAAACCATTTTGATCCGATGGTGTTTGCACAATCTGACAATGACAATAGTTGAGATATCCTGGGCTGTGAATTCCGCATTCACGTATTTAAACGCAGCAACCAAGTAGTTTTCCAGGGTTGTGTTGTTCTGTTTGGCCATTGTGGCATGGATATTAGCGAAACTGCAGTCAATTACAATGCAACCCACACTCGGCCAAATTTTGCGTTACGTGTTGATACAGAACATCTTAAAATGGGTCAAGATACCCCCTATGGCCTCCTAGTCATGAACTCAGCTGATGAAACTGAACAGGGGCACGTATATGCTATTAATACATACGACACAACAATACAGGTAAATCGTTCTGCCTGAAAATGTCGAAGATCTGACAACCTTGCCTGTGGCATCAAAATAAAATACGATCTTCTACCCGTACTTGTAGTAGTCGAAGACAACTTTCAAAACTGCAGCACTGAAAAGGTGTACCATGATAGGCTCTGAAACTCTTTGCAGGTATCTTAAGTCTGAGTCCAAATCAAGTTAATTCCTCCTCTTCATTACCAAGTTAATGAAATCATCTTTGACCATGTCTTCCTCACTCATAGCCTCCGATTTAATAGTTCGGAATACAGAGTTGCTTTTAAGACTCTGCCAATTATTATCTTTAACAATCTGGGGATTCATCGTTTTCATGATTGTCATTTTGTGCTGCATGGGCTTATTGTGTTTGAGCTTATTCTTAGCCATTTCTCGTTCAGCGTGCCTGACTTGCGTCGTCCGAGTCAATCCCTAGTGTGTATCACTTTCTCTACCGGAAGACCGCACTTGTACCACAAGATCTTTTTTCGGGGATAAATTGTCAGCGATAAGTGCAAACAATCACCTTGTCCACAAACAGCGTAGGCATATAGTGCCACTGCCCCATCTTTGAGACATTTTGGTTCTCCGTAGCCCTTGGAGAAATTGATCTTGTAGTAGGGCTTAAAAGATTGAACTTGTGCCTTGAAAGCCAATCTCCAATTATCTTTTGACTTCCATGTCATATTTTCCATGTCATACACATGATCCTAGATAATCCCAGATCCTATCCTGAAGCACCCCTCATCTTTCTCACACACCATAATCGCTGTTGATGCTCGCTTCGGTTTCTGTTTGGTGCTGGAGTCGTTCTTGCTGGAATCTGCGTTGCCGGAGTTGTTATTCCCATCTTCAACATTTGACTGTTTTTCGGAAACCCGTTAAGTCCAGAGCAGCGGCCAGGGTCCAGCGGTCGTTAGCCACGACGAAGGCCCCTCTGGTGCCAGGGCGAGGCCGTGGTGTCTGTCGGTCTGGCGAAATTCTCGTCACCACCATCCGGGCCGTGCTGTCGGCGACTTCTCCGCCGGCGGCGGCCCCCAGGATCAGGACGATGAGCAGCGTACCTGGAACATGTAGTTACCCGTCAGTCCGTGTCCTTGCCGGCCACAGTAGTATACCCTACGCCGGCCGGTACATGACGGTTGCCCTCCGCGGGCGCAGTCCGTATCTCTGCGCCGCTGCCGATCGCCGCGTCCGTGTCCTCGGTGTCGCGGACTTCCCCGTGGCCGTGGCCGGCATGCCGTCCTTGCCGTCGTCTGTGGTGTCTGGCACCGGCCCGTTGGAAGGCCCCGGTGCCGCCCCGGGCTCGGGTCCTGTCCCTCTTCCGATGGGGGTTTCCCCGGGCATGGTGTCCTCCCGCAGGTCTGATAGATACCGATGCTCAGGCGCTTCAGTCGTGCGCCAATCCTCTCCGGTGAGCGCAGCCAGCTGGTCATAAGCTTCCGTTTCCGCTGGCTGGGCCAATCGTGTCGCTCGCAAACAAAATATCACTCATCCCTCCACTCTGCCCCGTAACGTTTTCACGTGAGATGCTCACAATCTGTTTCTATCCCGCTTCTCTGACACCAGTTGTTGTGTTACGCTCAACACTGTCCACGGGCCTCTTCTGCCCTTCGGCGCCCCTCCGCGTGTCGATCGGAACAGAGTGAGGAAACTCACGGGATAACGTTTAATAGCTTGTATTTCAGACACTCACCGTACATAACGCTATTACAGTCGGTCTCTCCTCGGGCAGAGTGGCGGCTTGGCTAGCTGTCTCTTGCGAATGGCCTAGACTCATCGAGCTTCTGCCCTTATGTACACCTCCAGGGGGGGGGGGGAAGCGAAGAGAGGGGGAGTGGTCAAGCCACGCACGGCCCCTCCGGTCGCACTGACCCCGGGAGATGCACACCGATAAGCCGGAACCGCACTCCACACCTCATGGTCAAAACCACACAGTGCCTGAGGGGAGATTCTTACATGGCTAGTGACAAACAACTTTTTTTTCCACGGATGTTTGGAACATAACATTGTGTTTTCCTGCGAGAGCGTGCTGTCTGACATGAATGAAAGCGTGGGCGAGTGGAAGTCGCGGAGCGGGCAAGCCGGCGGGCTGAGCGGCGGGGTGGAAGGCGTGCTGGATGGCGGCGACTGACGGCACGCCGCGGGTTCAGGGGCGGCGGTGGGTGGCCGTGGTGCAGGTTTTGTGTTTAGTGGTTTTCTCTCTAATCCGATTGACTTATTCAGGTCACTGTCGCGGAAACAGGCACAAGTGGATTATTTTATATATTTTTATTGAGACTTACCAATATACATCATTCCCCGGTGTCTGCCCGTCGGTCAGCGCTCCAGCTTTTTATTTTCACGAATGGCCACGAGTCCGACCAGGACGGGGCGTTGTTGTGTCCCCCTTTCGTCCCCCTTTCTTGGGCAAAGGGCTAGTCACAACACTTTTCACTAGTGATGCGTGAATCCGGGAATTGAGGAAAGGTCGTACACTGGCTCTTGGTTTTACTTGTTATAATTCGCTGCTGTACCACTCACCGTACATATCTGTGTTGACACGGGCAGAGCTTCGCGCTGGGAGAGGTCTTGCTGGAGTGGCACCGAGTCAGGGCGAGCCGTGCACTAAATAGTGCAGTCGCGGGGCGGACGGGGAAGGGAGGGGTAAAGTGGCTTCCCCAGCCTCCGGCCACCCCACGACAAACACCTTACACAACAGCCCTCGCCCTCGGTGACAAACAAGCTCTGCCCCGCGGCCGAAACACACACGTTCGCACTTCCACATATCGGAAGTTTCCACTGCTCGTGGTGGTTCGACCGCAGCATCCCCATGTGCGTGCACAACAACAGTTAGTTATAACACGGGTCGGAAAAAGGGTAATATACTGCCCCTCGCGACCAGGGCAGCGGGCCCGCCCAGTCAAGGGAAAACCCGGTGCTCCTTGCTTGTTCAGAACCTAAACTCCAAAAAGTCTTCCCAGGGGAGGTCGAGGCCTGACTCCCTCGCTACCAGGTTCCACTTCCACAAAATCTGCTTGAAATCGCCATAAGAGTGAGAAAGGCCAATCGCTATTCCACTGGCCGGGTCTTTCCATTGTTGTGCAAAACCTCCAAAATAATGCTTCAGGACCATATAGGCGGGTTGCGAGTCCACCATTATGCCCCGAACGTTCTTACTCTTCTTGATGACTTCTGGCTTCAAAGTGGGCTTCACCGGCTTGGCTCCGGGCACGTGACTGCCATTCGCGTCCTGCACATTGATGGCCTTGGCTCCTTCCGCCATCTCTTCCTTAGAACCTGAGGCTGACCCAAAGAGAGTGTTAAGGTTCAGCATGCCACTGCTGCTACTCGTCTGCACCTGATCGGTCATAGCGTTGACATCGAACTCACCAGGATCCACCAGCACGGCGCTACCGTCCTCAGAATGTGGCACTGAAAACGCCGCCTGGACAAAGCACTGCCAAATTACGTCCTCATCTGGGGCCTTCTGGGGTTTGTCCAACAGCACGGTGAATGCCGGGACCAACCTGGCCACGTCAGTTACGTCGCTTGCATGCTCATACTCATCGATCCTGTCCGACAAGGTCTCGCTCCTACCCGGCAGGACATCATCCTTCCAGTGGTCAACAATCCTCTTCACTATTGGGTGGGGTGGTTTCTTCTTCCTCAAGGTGTTGGGCGGAAGTGCCTAAAGCCTGAGACGCCTAGCACCTGGCCTCCTCTTACGCACGACCTGCTCTTTAATAGCCTTGGCGAGCGGATTAGACATCGGTACGTAGAGGATCTCCCTATTCTGGAAAACGGTACGATTGAAACGGGCCACCAATAAAGCTACTAACTTTATGAGAGACCAAATTTTAGTGTGGTATCTAGTCAAACTGGCACTGCCTGTTGAAATTACAATTTGTACACGCCCGAGGCGTGGGTAATTTGGGGTTGTACTCATTCACACAGCTGAAGTAATCAAACGGTATGTCTCCTTGCCCATGCAAAAATTTAGATAGTCGGATCGCGTCCCTCAAACGCATTCGGACGCCTCGGCGGACATCTCCACCACGGTGCTCCTTTGCTTGTTCAGAACCTACCTACCCCCCACCCACCCACCCCCTCCCCTTTTTTTTTTTTACTTCGCCTCTCGCCCTCGAGAGACTACTCTAGGAACCAGGCTAAAGATACTGTCAGGTAAGGATTTCACGCATCGGGAGGCGCTCCATTGGGTCGGCCTCGCTGGCTCACGTAGTGGACGCGCGGTGGTGGTGCCGGGGTGTAGACCGGTGCCGGCAGGGGTGTCCAGGTGGGGGTGGTCGTCTGGGAGTAGCTCGGTGGACAAGGGCTACAGGGAATGGCCCCGCGGCAGCAACAGCAACACCGCCGCGGCCAGGACTATTGCTATCACCAAAACGCCGCTGGAGCTGATAGTGGCCGCTTGATGTGCCGTGTGGGTCACTCCCGCGGCTGCATCCTCCTTGAAATCGTGGATCCGCCGCTGAAGGTCCTGGAGTTGAATGGACGACCCCAGGGATGCCAGTGGGTCCACGCCGAAGGTGGTGTTGAGGAGGGAGTCGACCCGCTGTATAGTCTCTGCGTCGGCCCCCGCTAAGGGCAGGGTGAAATTTCCCAGCGTGACCTCTGGTATCCGGGGCATGAGGAACGGGTCACGCTGTTCCAGCTGATAGGCAGACATGAAATGGGCCGGGGCAGACAGCTGAGCACCTCGTACTGACGCTGAGCAACCGGCCGGTATAGTGACGGTACCGACGCCTATGAGACGGCTCGGCGCCGGTGTCGCTGCTGGGTCAGACTGGCAGTGCGCGGTGATAATCCTCCGGTGACGACACACTGAACAGCCAGGTGGTCGTCCCTTTGGCCCGGTACAGGGTTGGTGCTGGTGCTCGTGTTAGTGCTATAGGGCAGGATGCGGCGGCGGCGTGCTGCTCGCCCCGGTAGAGGGACAGTAGGCAGTCCCCGGAGCTCCGTCCGCGGCATACCGAAGTGGGTGCTGCGGATTACAGATACGCACCGTTCCCTCTTGGCACGCCGCTAGATCCTCCTGGTCCAGATATACGTATTGCTTCTGATCCAAGGACATGGCCAGGAAAGGGAACTCCGGGACGACGTGCGCGAACAGATCCTTTCTGCGGTGGCTGTTGGCAGCGGAATGGCCCGGAATAGTGAAAAAGTGAGTCCTGAGCTGGTGATTGGAAGGTCCACGAACAGCATAATCCCCTCGTTGATCTTAGTGATCGTAACCCGGCTTGATGCGTACAGCGCCCCGATGTTTTCCTCTGTCGCCGGGTGCAGAAGGGCCCCTCCCCCGCCGTTAACTGTTTCTCGATGGCCTGCAGTGCCACCAAGAAGTCTGATGTCGGGAGGAGGGCCGGGGAGAGGCGATGCTGTGAGGCCGCTGTCCAGCCCACCAGGAATCGGTTGAGCTCCGCCCTCAGTCTGCCCATGGCCGCGTGGATGAGGCGCAGGCGCGCCTCGAGCAGGTTGACGGCTGGCTGCTGGTCCAACAGGGCGGTCGCCCTGTTTGTCGCATTCTGTAATTGTATTACCTCTGTGACCAGGAGCTGGTTCGCCCCCGCGAGCCGATCTAGCTGCTTCCCCAGGGCGGCCTGCTCCTGGAAACTGGTGTTAAGCAGCGTGGCCTGGGATTCAACGATGTGGGCCAACTCCCGCCGTCCCACTTGTAACTGGGACAGCTGCCCTTGGAGCTTCCCCATGGTCGCGCTGCGTGGCCGTGCCGAAAACGGTCCGCAGGATGGTGCCGCCGACTGGGAGCTGCGCAGGCACGGCGGTACCGCTGTCCGATGCTGGTGCGGGACGGGTCCCCCGAAGGTGTGGCCAGTTCGAGGAGACGTTAAGTATTTCATAGCTGTGGCCAGGTCGTCCCGGACAGCGGATACCTCCGCTTCCAAGAGGGCCGCAATGGCCTCCGCGTATTCGGCCGAGTCCGTTGCCGCTGCTGCCGAGGGTTCGGAAAAGATGCCCTGGGTGGCTCCAGTGCTGGCGCCTCCTGTGCCTGTCAGCTCCTCCTCGTCCATGGCGTGGGACAGCGCCTCTGCTAAGGTGGTGGGGCGGGCGCGGGCGACCTGGCGGCTGGCTTCTGGCCGCAAACCTGCGATGAATTTCCGCAACAACCGCGTTCGTGTAGAGCCGCCCTCTCGGAAACCTGCTCGGCTGCTGACATCTTTCTGGAATTCAAAATAGAGTCGAGCAGGATCTGGCCTATCAGCTTCAGGCGGTCACAATACTCGGCGGCCCTTTCCCCCGCTCGCTGGTTGCAAGAGGAAAACCTTTTTTCAGCCGCCGTCTCACTCTCCCGCCTTGAGAACCGCGTTGTCAGACTGGCCTTCAGCAGGTCATAATCCCTCGTCCCCTCTAATGTTGGGGTGGTTTGTACATACCGCGCAGCTGCGCCCCGTAACTTGGTGTGGACTACTAAGGCGAGGAGGTCCCGACCTACCCCGGCCAGCTCCGCGACTGCCTCCAGCTGGCGGAGGAAGGTCTCCGGGGTGTCCTCCCCGTCGTAGTCCGGCACGGAGTTCAGCAGCGCCATCTGGGGTTGGTGTGGATGCAGCGGGGGCACCCGGGGTGCGGCCCCGTTGGCGACGGCCCCGGGGCAACGGGGATGGTTGGTTCCGGGCGATGGCCCCCTGGGCCTCCTGGAGGTGCGGCGCCAAACACCGGGACGGGTCCATTTGGTAACGGTCCGGCGGCTGATGCTGGGCGTTCGCGGTGCTCACCCCGAATTCGTCCATCTCTGGAAAGTCTGGCAGCGAGATGGATCCGAAACTTCTGCGTCGAAGCCGACGGGACGGTGAACGGACCCAATCCGGCAGGGTAGGCATGCGCTCTTCTTCTCGTTTTCCTTCTTCGGCCACTCCCCTCTCACTCACACCCTTACACACTTGATACGTGAATCAATTCCCAAAACACGAATCAATCCCACTTCTGACACCAGTTGTTGTGTCCCCCTTTCGTCCCCCTTTCTTGGGCAAAGGGCTAGTCACAACACTTTTCACTAGTGATGCGTGAATCCGGGAATTGAGGAAAGGTCGTACACTGGCTCTTGGTTTTACTTGTTATAATTCGCTGCTGTACCACTCACCGTACATATCTGTGTTGACACGGGCAGAGCTTCGCGCTGGGAGAGGTCTTGCTGGAGTGGCACCGAGTCAGGGCGAGCCGTGCACTAAATAGTGCAGTCGCGGGGCGGACGGGGAAGGGAGGGGTAAAGTGGCTTCCCCAGCCTCCGGCCACCCCACGACAAACACCTTACACAACAGCCCTCGCCCTCGGTGACAAACAAGCTCTGCCCCGCGGCCGAAACACACACGTTCGCACTTCCACATATCGGAAGTTTCCACTGCTCGTGGTGGTTCGACCGCAGCATCCCCATGTGCGTGCACAACAACAGTTATAACAGCGTTTGTACCATCCACGGGGAGAGGAGGGGTAGGTAGGGGTGACATGTTTGTCCCCCCTCCCCCCCCCCCCCCCCCCCAGCCCTGGTCTCCGCACGTACGCCTTGAGCTTCCGACGGACCCGACCCGGGTTTTCCATGAAGCAACTGACCGCCGGGCAGACTTACACAAACACTACGACTCCGCACTGCCCCCGTTCTCCGACATCCGGCTGCCCATGCGCTTTCGCCCCCGTTGCTCACAACATCACCCCCCTTTAGTCCTTGATTTCCACCTATAAATCATGTCGGTGGTTCGACGTCGGTTCTCCCGGGTCCCAAAGCCAGCTACCTCCGGCCCTACTCAATTCGAGTCGGGGTGGTGGCAGCCAAGGACACTCGATTCAGTGGCCGTCAGTACGCCAGTACAACCTCTTGCTACCACTTCTTGCCAGACGACCTGCGAGCGGCCACCCTACTGCACGCCTGACCGCCGATCACTGTCACCTCTAACTTCATAGTCCAGCTACTAGATAGAGCCATTTGAGCAACGTCCTACATGATGTAGCAATGTCAGTTGACATCTGATCTTCTCCGTCTTCATCTATCATCAGCGTACTACACCTGCACAGTGAGTTGGATAACCAGTGATTTTGTATAACACATGAAGTGATAGTTATTAAAGAGCACAGGTGGTGAAAAATATTAAGTGGTACTACTTTAGATCAAACCAATCGTATCGACTACATCTCCGACCGAGTCATCTCCAAAACAACTCACCCCCCCTCTCCTATCAACACTCCATCCCCCCCCCCCTAAACGCTGGCTCCTGTTGAAAACTTTTCGCACCTCCTCCACCATGAGCTTGTTAGCCCTCGCTAGCTGGCCCAGATGCTTGCTCACTACAGCCTGCTCCTGGAACGTAGTATTCAGCAGACTGGATTGGCGGCTCGCGATGTGGCCCAACTCGCGCTGGTCCACGTTCAGCTGGGCCAGCTGTCTCTGCAGGCGCCCCAGGTCCCGCTGTGTAGCCGTCCCGAACACCGTCTTCAGGGCCGTTCCGACGAAGGGGACCCAGGCGCGGCGCACTCTTCCCGGTGTGGCTGCGTTACCATGATATAGCAGGTCATAGTCGTCCTGCACGCAGTCGGAGAAGGGGTGCACATCCCACACGACGTCACCCTCTATGACGTCGAAGCAGTAGCCCGCGGTGTATTTGCAGACCCGACCCGACGGGAGCCGAAGTTCGTTCTGACTAATTTCCACCCGGGCCCTGAAGTCTCGCAGGAGGGTGCGCGCGTTGCCCGCCGCCGAGACCTTCTCGTAGGAGATACCACGGAAGTTGAACGGGTGCGGCGAGCAGTGGGCGTCCCACCCGGGGGCACCGCGGATCAGGAGCCAGTGGTCGGTTGAAGTGTTTGACTTAAGGCCCGTTAGGTATTCGCCGTAGACGTGGGCGTCGCCGCGGGAGTGCATACGGTTGCAGGCGTTAGCATGCACCTTTTCGACTGTCGTGATGTGGCCACCATTCACCTCGCCGTATTGCTCATTGTTAAGCCCGCAGTAGAAGACGCGTTTCTCAATCTCCATGCGGCAGGTTCGGACGTGCACCGTCTAGAACATCCGGCGCTGCACGAGTTGCACCTCGTGCAGTTCCGGGGCAGGCAGTTCGTGCGGTTCCGGGCAGGGTTGCACGCCGGTGAGGGAGATGACTGAGACGTTCATTGACGTGCGGCTACAGTCGAAAACAACCTTAGTCTGAACCAGAGTTAGCCACAATACGGGAGCGACCAACCTTGCGATTGCCGGTGCGATCATGTTTGTGGCTCTTGGATTTATGTTGTTCTTTTTCCGATGGCTGCGAGTTATGTAAAGTAAAAAAAAAAGGAACGGCCTTTAAGCATTAGATTTACTTTACTGTTGGCACTTCATGGGACACAATGATGTTCGCACTCACCCCCGGGCCGTCTCGGCCGACGTGTGTCCCCCAAGCTCGCTGGTTATGGACTGCGCCGAGCAGAGGGCTCCGATCGCCTCGGTTTTGGATTTAAACTAGGAAGGGGAGAAAGCTTATCAATTGCCTTTCCTTTCTCTTCGACTAGCCTGGCGTCCGGAAGGGGCGTCAGGCGCAGCTGCATTTAGCTGTGTTGACGGGACTAGATTTCGTGTATTTTAAGACTTGATTTTAAACAATAATGTTGGGGCGAGGCCCGTCAAACTCTAAGCTACTATATTTTGTTATGTGTGGGATACGTGGGAATTACCATCACCCAATTCAGTGGTTCAGTGGTGTTGACGAAGGGTTTTAAATACATGCGATGTCCTGATGGCCGGGCGCTCCGAGGTGAACGGCAGGCGGGGATTGAGGTGGAACGACGTTCACCTGCTCGTCGTCGTCGTCGTCGTCGTCAAGAACAACAACGGCAGCGGCGGCGTCAGCGGCCGCGGGCTGCGCGCCTCTGCCTCTGGTGCCCCGAGGCCGGCCCACGGGGCGGCGCACGCGTGGGGGCGTGTTGGCGGTCGGCACTCGGCGTGGTCGGCCACGGCCTCGCCTCTCCCCGGGAGGGACCAGGGGGTGCACCCGTGGCCTCCCTCGGCGTCGCCTTTGCAGCACCCAGGCAGGAGGTGGGGCATCCTCCACTTCTTCAATCTCGTCACCATCTGCATGACGACACAAGAAAATATTATGAATATCTCACGATTCATGGATCATCGTTGATTTCGCCTCAAGAGAGTCGTGAACTCTGAACTCACTGCTGTGGTCTTGCACTGGCGGCGGTCTTTCCGGTGCAGGCGGCGAGTCTACCTGCGGCTCCTGCTCCTGCTCCCGCTCTTGCCCGTTTGGGGTGGGTGGCCTCCAGGGCGTAGCAGGCGACTGACGGGCGGAATACGCGGCATCTTGGTGGCGAGGGGAAGGAGGTGGAGGACGAGGAATATCCTGCCGGAGAAACCCCAGGGAGGTGAATGAAACGAACTAATTTCATGGACGTCGTCCGTACAGAAGTCTAGATGGTCTCACAGATGCCATAGCGGATGGTACCGCGGAGCGCCTGCGAATGCTGAGTTAGGCCAGCCCGCATGCCAGGAATGTAATGCAGACATAATAACTGCCTACCTACCACTCGCTTTGTGCTGCCAGACTGGCCAGCATTGGAGCCCAATGTACAAACTTTAACACTTGCAACATTAATATGGGTGTACTTTATGTAAGACTCCATATAGACTCCAAGTCGGTTTATCATTGACTCGTAGTGATAGAACGATGGCTTACTATCGCATCACCGTCCAGCAGCAATGCCAAGCCAGCTGGTGGAGACGGTGGCTCCGGGACGGGTGACCGCGTAGCAGTAACAGAGGCGGTGGAGGCGGCAGCGGGGGAGGCGGCACCTCAAAAAGGCCGTAGAAAGGCTCCTGTGCCGCCGGAGGCCCTGGTGGCTGTAGGACAGGAGGCGGGGGTGGGCCAGGAGGAGGACCTTGGCGTCCTCGTGGCGGAGGCAGTGGAGGTCGCGGTCCTGGTGAGCCTGGTGGCGGAGGTTTGCCAGGAGGAGGTCCGGCCGGAGGCTGGCCTGGCGGCGGAGGTCCTGGTGGACGCGGTTGTAGCCCAGGAGGAGGTCCGGCCGGAGGCTGGCCTGGCGGCGGAGGTCCTGGTGGACGCGGTGGTGGCCACGCAGGCGCGGGCGGCCGTGGTGGCACTTGGGGATCATTAGGTGGATCAGGAGCGAGAGGCCCAGCCACGTCCCCTGCAGGAGGGCCATCGCGGTCCAGCGGCAGAACCCACCGAGTCAAGTCCTGGATGACGTTTTCAATGGAGTAGGACACGCCATCCAGGAACTGCAGGATGCCGCCTCCTGCATAAAGTCTTTCCTCTCTGCGTGAGTTCCGCACCCTGGCTGGCGCGCCCGCAGACGGCCTGTGTTCTGCCCACTTTCCGTCCTTTCCAGGGCCAACATCGTCTCCCTGTGGTGGCGCTGAATGGCAACTGCAAAGAACCGTTGGAATTCAGGTGATTGCAAACATAGTCTTTGTAAAATTCCGTTTCAACATAAGGAGGATGGGAGGGTGGGGTAAAACACTACGATCTTACGGGTCACATCCCATGTGTTCGGCTGAGGCCCGAACGTGTGATGCGCCTTGAAATGATGGTGGTTGATCTCCGCCGTGTTGTCGTTGGTGTGGTACAGACCGTGCACCGACAGGCGCCTGGGGCGCACCCGCACCAACCACTCCCGCCAATAGTACTCGAGGAGGGGGTGCACCGCTCAGTAGAGATCTCTGCCCCGCTGGCGGGCCGCCTCTGGCTCAGCACCTTCGAGGTTCCCCTGGTTTCCGCCGTGCAGCACGTCGTTGCAGACGAGCTCAAAGCCCTGACCGGTTCGGTCTGCAGGGAGCCTTGGCAACGACACGAGCCGGCGGAGCAGCCTCATCAGCACCGGGTTCTCGCAGACGAGATCGGTGAGGTGGAGGCGTCCCACCTGCTCATGCACCCTCATGTGGTGGTGTACAAGACAACCACTGGGTGGCATTCATGAGCCCCAACTCGAAGTCGGTGTGGAACCGCCTGCCGTGGAAATTCATCCGGTCCCTCACATGCTGCAGGACTGCCACGTATGCCTCCTCCGTGGCCCGCGTGAGGAAGGCATATGCGATGGGAATGACCTGGAAATAAGCAGACGCTCCCTACTCACACAGACGCGGCCATTACATCCTCCAGGCAAGCATTCGATGCCGTGGTCATACTGACATCACGAGCCCGTGTGATACTCACATGGTCGTTAAAATTGGTCAAAATTGTCAACAACTGCATAATTTCTCTAGGGAGCCCCCGCGCGATCCAGAAGGTCCCGTTGATGAAAATTTCACACTCAACATTCATCCACTGGAGCACCTCCGGGAACACAAAGACAGCCCCGCGATGGCCCTCGGGACCGACCATCCCGTCATAGAGCTGACGGACGGTAAGGCGGCACCAGGCCCTGCCCGACGCGCCAGTCCTCGCTGGTGAGGGCCTCGTGGATGTCACCGAGGGACGCGGTGACGACCGCTCGCCATTCCGAGTCTCGTAGATAGCCCTTTGAAGGGCTGCAGGATTTCATGTGAATTCAATCCCAGCTCAGAATTGGCTCTGCGAAGTGGGTTAAGGAGGGTCCTTAAGGAGAAGTAAGACACTAAATAATGGCACAATTTACTGCGTAGGGACCATCAAAAATGCACAACTAGCGCAGGCCGTGGCACCTACTCGCCGGACGTGGCCGCCCTCACCCTCACCCACTCCTGCCCCGCCCCGCTGTTGACGGGACTAGATTTCGTGTATTTTAAGACTTGATTTTAAGCTGTAATGTTGGGGCGAGGCCCGTCTAACTCTAAGCCACTGTATTTTGTTCTGTGTGGGATATGTGGGATGGGAATGACCACAAAATAGTTACCAAATATGGGAATGATTATTGGTAAATTAGCAAAGAGGCAGTTACAAAAGTTATTACAAGCAAAGCTACAAAGCAATACCAACTGTGTTCTCGAGAGAATGCTTACCGCAGGCGACGACGGGCTGAATCCGATCTGTCCGTCTCGAGCGAGAACACTAGCCAACTCGCAGTCCCGCCGCAGCGATAAGCTTGCGAGAGTGAAAGAGATGCTAAATATTATATTTGGATTAGCTCTACGTGGATGACTAAATGAATGCCTAAGCGGCTACAGAGGAACTGAATTTAAACTGGTATGAAATTTAACGTTAATTATTTAGGGTTGCTAGTAAATTGACACTAAAAGGGCAAGGTGCAAAGATAAGCAGGGCGTCAGGGGTGGTGTTTACCCCTTTCTGTCCCATGGAGGTTTTCGGGAGGCTTATCACTATGTACGCCGCACATGCGTTGCATGTGGCGGCTGTACAATAACAGAAGCAACCAGTATTCTTCGGTGGAGGTGCGTCGAGGGGGGGGGGGTAGGTGTCATAATTTAAAGTGACCTTGAAGAAGACCTAGAGAAGGGGAGAGTGAGAGAGACCGAGCGTGTGGTAGCCAGTCTCTCCCCGCTCCGTGCGCGGTACATGGGGATTATTGCGGCTCGCCGGCTGGGACGGGACGAAGAGGTGAGTGGTGTTGATGGTATGTCCAAACTTCGCGGCTGGCCTGGCCAGCCCCACGGCGGTGTGAATGATCCGCCGTGCCCTAAGCCCCGAGCGTTCGTCGTGTTTCAGACTACTGACTGCAGGCCGGCGGCGGCTCCCCTGCATGGCGTCACACGGCGTCAACACTCTTGCCAGCCAGGTTTCAAATAAATTTAACGATGGGTAAAAAAAATTACTTTATATCGAAAAATAATAAAAAAATTAATCTATATCGAAAAATAATAAAAATATTAATCTATATCGAATAATAAAAAAATTAATCTATATCGAATAATAAAAAAATTAATCTATATCGAACTATTTATGGAGATGATGCCATGTCTACTATCCCTATTGGGGATACTGCCCGGGGGTGGGGTCCGTGCACTGAATTGCCTTCCGGGCTTCCCGGCGGCGGCGCCTGGTGGCTGTTTTGCCACTGCCGGTTTGTGTGCCTTGGCTGCGCACCGAGTGCTTAGACTTGGCGCTCACGTTGGCAATTATGAGAGACGTGAGCTCTACTAATAGGCGCCGGCCAAAGGACACACGGTCCGGGCGAAAACAGTCCGATATAGCTGTTGTAATTGTTGAAATTTTATGCAAAAATGGGTACAGCTCACTGGCCAACCCGTTAGAGGTGAGTACTATTCTCTCCAACTCCCGACGCAACTCACCGGATATTGGCGCCGTTTGGAGCTGTTCCCAGCGCTCGTCGTGGACGGCGCCAGGGAAGTCAGTGTTGCTGTTGTCCTCAGAAGTAGCGGCGGCGGGTCCCGAGGTAGTCCCACTCTTCCTCTGGTGTTGTCCAACCGCTCGGCTCGGGCAGTGCTGGGTAGGCGTCGTTGTCGTCTGTTGACTCGTCTCCAGCCGGTACATAGTCTCTGGCAGTCGCGGCAGGGACGGCGGGAGCGTGGACGGGGGCAGCGGGGGCGGTGGGAGCCGTGGCCCGTGCCACAGCAGGTGTACCTCGTCGCCGTCGCCGCCTGCGAACAGCGTCCGCCCTGGTGTCGGTGGTGGTGTCCGACGTGGCGATGTCGGCTGCCGCTCCTTGGTGTGACGATGGTGGGGGGCTGCTGGGGATGAGGCGGGCCGTTTCGAGGCGGTCCGCGTCGTTGTCGTTTGTGTGGAGCTCCTCGATGACGGCCCAGATCCCTGCGAGCCCGCGGCGAGCCTCGCGCTGTCCTGCACCCGCCCGGGAGGCGGCGGGCCGAGCCCGCGACGAGACATAGCCTGTCACAGACAGCCTCGACTTCGTTTTCGATGATGTCGATGAGGTCGCGCTGGTAGTCGCACATCGTGACGGCTGCGGCGGTTGAGACATACTGGCCTATGCAAGGCCGCAGGTCGCTCTTATACCCAGGGTGAAGGGTAGTTTGGGCGTCCCGGTCCCGGTGCTGCTGCAGCGGCGGTGGAGTGGTAGCGGCGTGATGCGGTGACTGGGGCTGCGGCGGTGGGGGTGGTGCTGTTAGCTCCAGCAGGGCGCGCAGCGGTAGGAGGGAGAGGGACGGGAGAATTCGGGGTCTTTGGAAAAATTTTCAGGATAGGAATGAAAGGAAAAAAGTCATACGGGGGGGGGGGGGGGGTCGGTTTTTGTTTGTCAGTTGGTTTTGTCAGTTATTGTCCGCCTCGTCTGTTTGCATGAGGCGGGCCGTGCTGCGAACTGACGTGTTTGCAGCCGCGTGTCGTCGGAATGCTACCCGCACCGGCGTGGGTGAGGGCGGTAGCGGCCGCTCGTTCGGCGCGAGGCACACGCAGGGTGCGCACCAGTTGCGGCAGCAAAGACCGTAGAAGATGCATAGTAGACAGGCAAAGGCAGCTATTACCGTGGCGCAGTGGCGTAGCCCGCGATGAAGTGCGGGGGTCGGCCGGGAGGGGCCTGTATATTTCCGGTTGCGTTTCCAGGAGTTCCTGGAAATATCGTAATGGTAATCCGTGCAGGCTGCCTGCCGGCTGCTGGAGTTTCTGAAGGGTTTCCTTAAGGGTGTCATTTAAATGAGTATAACCTGTCAGATTTACTTTACGATTCGCGTACGCGACAATGTTATGGATAGGTGGTACTGAAATTTCTGGTATTTCGTAATTCTCAAAAGACGCGACAGTCGTTCTGCTAAGGAGGAGGTTTCCGCCCGCCAAGGCGTTGCCAGACGGGGGAAACTGAAGGATGCCAGATCCCGCGATTTGCATGAATCTGCCCTGCGGTGCGCCTGTGTATTCGGGCGCGCAACAGGAAAGGGTTAATCGCATTGACCTGGGGACACTGTAAAGCCAGTATGGTGAGTTTGCGACATTTACAAAGACGCTGGGTGGAGTAGCGGTGACCATATGGGTACACAACGCCTGCATGTCCTGCTCCTCGCCGATGTAGGCGGAGAACAGGCAGCTTTTCTCCGGAAGTGTCATGACGCGCCACCGCGCCTGACAAATGGTGACTGAGTTTTCCCGGCAGTACTGGATAAATTCGGGAGAATTTATTGTGAAGTGGTGCTGGCCGTCCTCCGAGACGGCTAAGAGATCATAATTTGGTTGATAATAATGAAAAATTCCTGTGCTGTTGTGTCTGGATGGCAAGGCAATGGCTCTGTAGAGATTGAAAACTCTGTTTGGGGCCCTGAGGGGGATTACTTCGGGAAGGCGATGATACACGGCAATGTAAATGGATTTAACATTTTTCAAGGTTGAAAAGTTAGATTTTACATATTTGTGAATGGCTTTCATTTTCGGAATCGGTGAATTTGAGATCCGCTAAAAGTGAATACCTCTTAAACCCTCCTAAGCCTGTTGGAAATCCTACCTTTTAAAATGGGCTTCAGCCATTTTGTCTAGTAATGCTCCCCAGAAATAAGTAAAAACATAAAAGAAGATACAAATAGTTCCCCAGGTTTACACAACCCTACTACCTTAAGAACTTTTGTAGAAAAATTTAGAAAAACTACAATAGAAAATCCGTAATTTCGATTAGTGTATTTAGGAAGAAATTACAAGAAACCTAAATAACATTAGTCCGCCAGTTACGCCTGGTTCGCCACGCTCGGTTAATACCGAAAGATCCGCCAGAGATTTACATGCCTGGTTCGCCGCATATAAGAAAAATCCGTAATTTCGATTAGTGTATTTAGGAAGAAATTACAAGAAACCTAAATAACATTAGTCTGCCAGTCACGCCTGGTTCGCCACGTCCGGTTAATACCGAAAATCCGCCAGAAATTCCTATGCCTGGTTCGCCGCATATAAATTAGTTCTTTACCTTCAGTTTAACACCAATTGAATCAACGCTCAGAGTGGTGGCAGGGGTAAACTGCAAGTATTCATTATTTGATTTAAATACCTTTTGCCCTGCAGCAGAAAGGATAGCAATTTTGTTATCCTTTTTCTTGTACCTGATTCTCCCCAATAACATTTTCAACATGAACATTATTCCCCCCGGCTACCAAGAGCACGGCGTGAGAAACATATTTCCCATCGCAACTAACCACACAAGATAAAATACAAGTAGTTCCTCAAGGAGGAAAGTTCAAGTCCTCAAGGAGGAAGCGAGCAGTAGAAGCGATACAAATGGTAGGGAATTCTAAGAACTCCCGCCCGCTAGTCCAACTTCGCCCTGCTCGGATCCTCGCAAAGGACATCGCCATCTGCACCTGGTAGTACAAGGAGGAAAAAGACTCTGGAGAGGACAATAACGTCTGCAGAGTACCTAGCACTAACGTAACGTCAAGGACAAGGCCTTCTCACAACGCTCAGAAAGAGCAGCTGTGAGACAATTTACGATCTTTGGTTCTCGTAAGCATGCCAACAAATCCTTAGAGGACACTCTATACTCCTCAACATGCAAGAAATTTGACAGGTCAGAACGCCTAATTTTACGACTAACTTTAGGAGATCAGGTACAAATGTACCTCATCATCTATAAACAACAGAAATTTTGAACAAAAAAGTAGGCATAATGATAACAGTCGAAAATCTTTGTTTCAAGATTAAAAATATTTGCACACATAGAATTAATAGAGTACGTAGACGTACCAACCTCACCAAAAATTATACTGTCATCACCGGCAAAAGCAGCATAGACGCATTCAGAGAGATTCATGACCATGGAAAGTACGCCCATAAGAAAAAGCGTGTTTCCTATGAAAGTCGAGGCATCTCCAGACTTCCTTTGGAAAGGTACGTTCAATATATTACCATTCTCTCGATCACGCAAAGTTGTATTAATTAACGTGACCATTGAACCATAGCCTTATAAAATCTTCTGTAACCCTCTAAAGTACCTCATCAATTTAGTCTCGGAAATAGTATATAAGGCTATAAGACCTTGAGACTTATCATATTTTGAGATGTCAACCTCAATTCCTTTTGATCGTCTCAACGAATTTAAGTCTAATTTGTCGCTCAGCATTGGAGGCGTCCCACCTGCTCATGCACCCTCATGTGGTGGTGTACAAGACAACCACTGGGTGGCATTCATGAGCCCCAACTCGAAGTCGGTGTGGAACCGCCTGCCGTGGAAATTCATCCGGTCCCTCACATGCTGCAGGACTGCCACGTATGCCTCCTCCGTGGCCCGCGTGAGGAAGGCATATGCGATGGGAATGACCTGGAAATAAGCAGACGCTCCCTACTCACACAGACGCGGCCATTACATCCTCCAGGCAAGCATTCGATGCCGTGGTCGTACTGACATCACGAGCCCGTGTGATACTCACATGGTCGTTAAAATTGGTCAAAATTGCCAACAACTGCATAATTTCTCCAGGGAGCCCCCGCGCGATCCAGAAGGTCCCCTCGATAAAAATTTCACACTCAACATTCATCCACTGGAACACCTCCGGGAACTCAAAGACAGCCCCGCGATGGCCCTCGGGACCGACCATCCCGTCATAGAGCTGACGGTAAGGCGGTGTGAATGATCCGCCGTGCCCTAAGCCCCGAGCGTTCGTCGTGTTTCAGACTACTGACTGCAGGCCGGCGGCGGCTCCCCTGCATGGCGTCACACGGCGTCAACACTCTTGCCAGCCAGGTTTCAAATAAATTTAACGATGGGTAAAAAAAATTACTTTATATCGAAAAATAATAAAAATATTAATCTATATCGAAAAATAATAAAAAAATTAATCTATATCGAATAATAAAAAAATTAATCTATATCGAACTATTTATGGAGATGATGCCATGTCTACTATCCCTATTGGGGATACTGCCCGGGGGGTGGGGTCCGTGCACTGAATTGCCTTCCGGGCTTCCCGGCGGCGGCGCCTGGTGGCTGTTTTGCCACTGCCGGTTTGTGTGCCTTGGCTGCGCACCGAGTGCTTAGACTTGGCGCTCACGTTGGCAATTATGAGAGACGTGAGCTCTACTAATAGGCGCCGGCCATAGGACACACGGTCCGGGCGAAAACAGTCCGATATAGCTGTTGTAATTGTTGAAATTTTATGCAAAAATGGGTATTCCTCACTGGCCAACCCGTTAGAGGTAGGTACTATTCTCTCCAACTCCCGACGCAACTCACCGGATATTGGCGCCGTTTGGAGCTGTTCCCAGCGCTCGTCGTGGACGGCGCCGGGGAAGTCAGTGTTGTTGTTGTCCTCAGAAGTAGCGGCGGCGGGTCCCGAGGTAGTCCCACTCTTCCTCTGGTGTTGTCCAACCGCTCGGCTCGGGCAGTGCTGGGTAGGCGTCGTTGTCGTCTGTTGACTCGTCTCCAGCCGGTACATAGTCCCTGACAGTCGCGGCAGGGACGGCGGGAGCGTGGACGGGGGCAGCGGGGGCGGTGGGAGCCGCGGCCCGTGCCACAGCAGGTGTACCTCGTCGCCGTCGCCGCCTGCGAACAGCGTCCGCCCTGGTGTCGGTGGTGGTGTCCGACGTGGCGATGTCGGCTGCCGCTCCTTGGTGTGACGATGGTGGGGGGCTGCTGGGGATGAGGCGGGCCGTTTCGAGGCGGTCCGCGTCGTTGTCGTTTGTATGGAGCTCCTCGATGACGGCCCAGATCCCTGCGAGCCCGCGGCGAGCCTCTTCGACGGCTGTCCTGCAGGTGTCGAGGCGCTGTGACCCGCGGAGGCGGCGGGCCGAGCCCGCGACGAGACATAGCCTGTCACAGACAGCCTCGACTTCGTTTTCGATGATGTCGATGAGGTCGCGCTGGTAGTCGCACATCGTGACGGCTGCGGCGGTTGAGACATACTGGCCTATGCAAGGCCGCAGGTCGCTCTTATACCCAGGGTGAAGGGTAGTTTGGGCGTCCCGGTCCCGGTGCTGCTGCAGCGGCGGTGGAGTGGTAGCGGTGTGATGCGGTGACTGGGGCTGCGGCGGTGGGGGTGGTGCTGTTAGCCCCAGCAGGGCGCGCAGCGGTTGGAGGGAGAGGGACGGGAGAATTCGGGGTCTTTGGAAAAATTTTCAGGATGGGGAATGAAAGTAAAAAGTTATACGGGGGGGGGGGGGGGGGGGGGGGGTCAGTTTTTGTTTGTCAGTTGGTTTTGTCAGTTATTGTCCGCCTCGTCTGTTTGCATGAGGCGGGCCGTGCTGCAACTGACGCGGTAGCGGCCGCTCGTTTGGCGCGAGGCACACGTAGGGTGCGCACCAGTTGCGGCAGCAAAGACCGTAGAAGATGCATAGTAGACAGGCAAAGGCAGCTATTACCGTAAGTGCGGCGTAGCCCGCGATGAAGTGCGTGGGGTCGGCCGGGAGGGGCCTGTATATTTCCGGTTGCGTTTCCAGGAGTTCCTGGAAATATCGTAATGGTAATCCGTGCAGGCTGCCTGCCGGCTGCTGGAGTTTCTGAAGGGTTTCCTTAAGGGTGTCATTTAAATGAGTATAACCTGTCAGATTTACTTTACGATTCGCGTACGCGACAATGTTATGGATAGGTGGTACTGAAATTTCTGGTATTTCGTAATTCTCAAAAGACGCGACAGTCGTTCTGCTAAGGAGGAGGTTTCCGCCCGCCAAGGCGTTGCAAGACGGGGGAAACTGAAGGATGCCAGATCCCGCGATTTGCATGAATCTGTCCTGCGGTGCGCCTGTGTATTCAGGCGCGAAACAGGAAAGGGTTAATCGCATTGACCTGGTGTCGGGCCCCTATTTGGCAGCCCACGGCTTCTTGCTTTGTTGTACTGCTTCTGCTAATGACGTCAGGCGTACGAAAGATAACCGCTTGCTCAGCAGCTCAACAACACCTTCAGTACCATTAGACTCCTAAAGGCTTCAGGTGCATCGCCGATAGCCAGCTTATGCAGTGGCTCGATCTGCTCCTTCCATACTTCTAGGTTCAGCGGGGTAGACTCAGCTAGCGTGCACGAAGGTAGCGGGCGTAAGGCTTAAATGAAGGCGTAACGGTTCGTCTCTGATATTGCAAGCATGTGCGAACGGGAGCAAGGGGGACTTAGTCGGAATAAACACACAGCATGGGTCGGCACTTTGGTATATTATACTCTAGGCAACATTGTCCAGAACACAGGCACTAGTCAAACAACACTCACACAATATGCAGCCCAGAGGGCGATGAGTTGACAGACGGGGCTCGGACGGTCGGCACTAGCAGCGGCTTCGCTTCCAGAAGGGGTTCCAAACTACTCGCCCCGAGGTGACCGCGACCACCCTTTTTATACTCAGACCGGGGGGGGGGGGGGGGGGGGGCGCATAGGGCCACTCCGGGGTGAGGAGGAGAAGGGGGGAGCGAGGGCACCCGGTTTGAGAGCACCGGAACATTCTGGAAACGACAGCCGGTCGACTTTCGCCGGAGGGCGGAAGACGGCCAGCCGACAGACAGTGCATGGCTACTTGCGCCATTCACTTCTGAAGCCGGTGCCGGTGGCGACACGTACGGGTGGCCTACCGCTAGGGGCACCCGCATGTAAAGGCCATGCAAAGCAGTGCCTTTACATCACTCCCTCCATAATTGAAAATTTTTATTGAAAATAAAAATTAATTTGTAACCGAGTACCGACTCAAAAAAAAATTAGTATTTAATAAGTGGAAAAAAGAAACCGAAACCAATAAAGTTAATAAAATGTTACTTTAACTAGAGTAGTAACCAACTTAGAGTTCAAAATAATTAGAAGCAACAACTATAAGCAAAAATAATAGTAGCATCAGCAATAATAATAGAAGCATCAATAAGCAATTATAATAGTAGCATCAATAAAATAATAGAAGCAACAGCAATAATAGTAGAGCAATAATAATAGAAGCATTAATAAGCAATTATAATCGTAACAGCCATAATAGTAGAAACAATAGCAATTATATTAGAAGCAATAATTGAAACAGCAATAGTAATAAAAGCAACAAACAGCAATAATAATATAAACGACAGCAATAATAATAAAGGCAACCTTTCTTCGGGGAGGTGCGTCGGGGGGGGGGGGGGGGGGGTGTCAGAATTTAAGTGAGTTGAAGAAGACCTGGGGAAGGGGAGAGTGAAAGAGACCGAGCGTGTGGTAGCCAGCCTCTCTCCGCTCCGTGCGCGATACATGGGGATTATTGCGGCTCGCCGGCTGGGACGGGACGAAGAGGTGAATGGTGTTGATGGTATGTCCAAACTTCGCGGCTGGTCTGGCCAGCCCCACGGCGGTATGAATGGTCCGCCGTGCCCTAAGCCCCGAGCGTTCGTCGTGTTTCAGACTACTGACTGCAGGCCGGCGGCGGCTCCCCTGCATGGCGTCACATGGGCGGGTCGAGTACTGGAACAGAGACACACACACACAGCATCAACACTCTCACCAGTCAAGTGTCAAATAGATTTATCGATGGGTACAAAAAAAAAAAAATTTAATTGAAAAATAAGGGATGAAAAGCTAATGTATAATAAAAATTAATATAAAAGAAATTTAATTTATATCGAACTGTTTTATGGGGACGAGGCCATCTCCACTACCCCTATTGGGGATACTGCCCGGGGGGTGGAGACCGCGCCCGCAATTGCCTTCCGGGCTTCCCGGCGGCGGCGCCTGACAGCTGCTTTGCCGCTGCCAGTCTGTGTGCCCTGGCTGCGGACCGAGTGCCTAGACTTGGCGCTTGCGTTCGCAATGATAAGTGACGTAAGCTCCACTAAGAGGCGCCGGCCATAGGGCACACGGTCCGGGCGAAAACAGTCCGAAATGGCTGTTGTTATCGTCGAAATTTTATGCATATAGGGGTATAATTCACTAGCTAACCCGTTAGCGGTAAGGACTATCCTCTCCAACTCCCGACGCAACTCACCGGATATAGGCGCCGATTGGAGCTGGTCCCAGCGCTCGTCGTGGACGGCGCCGGGGAAGTCCTTGTTGCTGTGGTCCTTAGAGGTAGCGGCGGCGGGTTCCGAGGTAATCCCACTCCTCCTCGGGTGTTGTGTAACCGCTTGGCTCTGGCAGTGGTGGGTAGTAGTCGACGTCGTCCGATGACTCGTCTCCAGCTGGTATGTACTTCCCGGCAGTCGCGGGAGGGACGGCGGGGGCGTGGACGGGGGCGGCGGCGGTGGTGGTAGCCGCGGCCCGTGCCACAGCAGGCGTACGTCGTCGCCGTCGCCGCCTGTGAACAGCGACCGCCCTGGTGTCGGCGGTGGCGTCCGACGTGGCGACGGCGGCTGCCTCTCCTTGGGGTGAAGATGGTGGGGGGCTGCTGGGGATGAGGCGGGCCGTTTCAAGGCGGTCCGCTCCGTTGTCGTTCTTGTGGAGCTCCTCGAGGACGGCCCAGATCCCTGCGAGCCCGCGGCGGACCTCATCGACGGCTGTTTTGCAGGCGTCGAGGCGCTGTGACCCGCGGAGGCGGCGGGCCGAGCCCGCGACGAGACATAGTCTGTCACAGACAACCTCGACTTCGTTTTCGATGATGCTGATGAGGCCTTGCTGGTAGTCGCACATGTTGACGGCTGCGGCGGTGGAGACATACTGGCCTAGGTAAGGCCGCAGGTCGCTCTTATACCCGGAGTGAAGGGTGGTTTGGGCGACCCGGTCCCGGTGCAGCTGCAGCGGCGGTGGAGTGGGAGCGGCGTATTGTGACTGGGCCGCGGCGGTTGGGGTGGCGCCGTTAACTCCAGCAGGGCGCGCAGCGGTAGGAGGGAGAGGGACGGTAGAATTCGGGGTTTTGGAAATATTTGGATGGGGACGGAAAGGAAAAGTTATACGGGGGGGGGGGGGGGGTCAGTTTTGTTTATCAGTCAGTATGTCAATTATTGTCCACCTCGTCTGTTGGCATGAGGCGGGCTGTGCTGCGAATTGACGTGTTCGCCGCTGCGTGTCGTCGGAATGCCACCCGCACCGGCGTAGGTGAGGGCGGTAGCGGCCGCTCGTTTGGCGCGAGACACACGCAGGGCGCGCACCAGTTGCGGCAGCAAAACCCGTAGAAGATGCAGAGGAGGCAGGCAAAGGCAGCTATTACTGTAAGCGCGGCGTAGCCCGCGATGAAGTGCGGGGGATCGGCCGGGAGCGGCCTGTATATCTCCCGTTTAGGGGAGGAAATTACAAGAAACCTAAATAACATTAGCCCGCCAGTTACGCCTGGTTCGCCACGCTCGGTTAATACCGAAAGATCCGCCAGAGATTTACATGCCTGGTTCGCCGCATATAAGAAAAATCCGTAATTTCGATTAGTGTATTTAGGAAGAAATTACAAGAAACCTAAATAACATTAGTCTGCCAGTCACGCCTGGTTCGCCACGTCCGGTTAATACCGAAAATCCGCCAGAAATTCCTATGCCTGGTTCGCCGCATATAAATTAGTTCTTTACCTTCAGTTTAACACCAATTGAATCAACGCTCAGAGTGGAGGCAGGGGTAAACTGCAAGTATTCATTACCTTTTGCCCTGCAGCAGAAAGGATAGCAATTTTGTTATCCTTTTTCATGTACCTGATTCCATCGAAGTTTTTGTCGATGGCGTCTACGAAAAAATTTGTGTTATCATACACATAGACTTCAGGCACACGTTCATAGTTATACACACGACGTGCCAACCCAATCTGAACAGCAAGGGACTCCATCGTAAACTCACGAGCTCGTGAAGATGACATGATTATGACTCCAGTGCAGAAATACAGAATTTTGGGAATTCTAAGATCCCAATACTAAGCCCAATTCAAATTAAATCTCTCCTCAAAGGTGTTACGCGTGTAGATATTATGTAAACGCCGAGTTGATTCGGGACAGGATAGAATTTCCATCAATCGAGTGATGGATTTACGAGCGTTGAGATACGAAACATCATAATGATGATTCGCCTCGCTCCCAGTCATAGGTTTGTCACTGCAGTCTAATGCGTGCAAAAGTGAGGCCATGATCTCAGATACTGGTATCTCAGTCATGTCTATATATAACCCGTCAGGGAAACGTCGAGTACTTCCGACGATCCTCTCACCACGATGCTTCAGTAAGGGGTCGTTCACATACCACGTGGTACGATTTTGGCCAAATTTTGACCCCCCCCTCCCCCCACGTGACCTACCGTGGTACCCCGGCTGACCCCCCCCCCCCTCCCCCCCAAAGTCACGTGGTATTTTTTATTTTTTGTAATTTAGCCTGTTTTTGTTTTATCTGCAAAGTTGATGATATATCTGCATTCATTCCTGTAATTATTGATCGCAAAGGTATATTTTAAGCTTTAAATATCTTGTGGTGAAGACAGTACACAAAAACGACAGGTAAATGTATATTAAAAATATATCTGTTACTAAGGTGATGCAAAAATGTTGAAGTCATTTTTGTTTTGAATTTATCAACTTTACACAACACACAGCAGACAGTGAAAACAAACTGCAATTCACTGAAATATCTGTAATAACGTTTTTTTTGTGCATTCTATCTACTTGTCACCCACTGATAAATAAAATCGGCGCCGACGGACCTGGCCGCGCGAGCCACTGCCTCTGGTCCTGCCAATGGGCACCTCAGACTCGGGCGCTGCCCTACGGTGCACGGCCTGGTAGACGTGTTCCCGAGAATTTTGTGGCTTCATCATCTCGTATAGCCGCAGTTTTGATGCTTGACAAAATACCACGTGACACAGCCTAGACACCCCCCCCCCCCCCCCCCCCCACGTGACACTGAGTGGTACTTGGTCGACCCCCTCCCCCCCCTGACGAATACCACGTGGTATGTGAACGACCCCTAATATAGCACGCACTACATCTCTTTCTGCCTTATGACTAAAAGGACGGTACCTCAACTCGTCTAATGCATCGTACAGTTCATCAACACGCACGAAACGATGGTGGAAAACCTCGAGCGCCTGTTCACTTGGGTTCGCGTAAAGAGCCATATTGAACTCCAAGGATTCCTCTGACGAAGCGGAAGTTAGTACGGGAGACTGTTGATCCAAAATTGGCTTGGAAACAGAAGGTCCTTCTAAAGATTTTTCAGAGTCAATAGATTATTTAAAAAGGGGTCCTTTGAGTAAGACGTGATGAACCACCCAAAGCCAAAGAGAGAGGGTTCTCCTCAAGAGACAAAGGCCTCACTCGAGGAGCGTGAGAAGACCACCTGGGACCCGCAGTAGCTAGTGAAGGTAGACAAACCTGAGGTCTAGAGGCTGTCGCAGATGTCGTAACAACAGTAGTAACCACTATTGGAGGTAAAGATGGTACTATAGCCTCACTTACCGCGGAGTCACTCGGTGGAGAACTCATGAAGCTCTGACTTCAATAGTAACCCAAAGAACTCCTCTTTATAGCCTAATGAAAATTTTGACAAATAAAATAGAACAAAAAGACGATCTGAGACTCTACGATCTTCAGATACAACAGAAAAACACCTCAGATAATAGAAAATGAGAATCCGATCGACCACACAGTCAACGTCAAGACGCAGTATTAAGTTAACCAAATTCATCGCATACAAAACTGAGGACTTCTAAGAGCCTCAGAATAATCCGCTAGAAATTTAGAAATTTATGCCTGGCTCACCTTATAATTAATATTAAAATTTAATCAGACTCTGAATCAAAATCTATAAACAAAAATTTCGCGTCCCAAGGTGGGACAACGTCATGGACACTAAAGGGTAAAATGTAGCCACAATGTTCACAGATCTCTTCGAAATCATCATCGTGCACTAACTCAGTTTCTTCAAAATGTGGTGGTACAGATTTAAAAGAATGAGGAACACCGTGGCCACTATCACAAAAGAAGACTTTTGGTCGGATACATAATCCCATAACACTACCATCTATCGAAGGGATCGGGAGTATTGCTCTTAATTCCCTCATTAATGTTCTTCGCCTCGATAGATCGTCCGTGTACGGCCTCAGGGAATCTATCAGGTCCTCATCCAAAACAGCTGTACGATTACGGAGTACCTTGGTCTTAATTGTTCGTCCATCAATCTTATGTTCAACAGTAACTACAGAAGTGTCCTCAAAGGAATTAGCAAGATCTACAAACCAGACCAGTTGTCTGGTATGAATGCAAACTGTAGCAGCTTCATAATACGCACGGAGTAATTTCCTCCGCGTGAAGTCCCTAGTAAATGCCGGAAACATCTCAAAATCCTCACCCTCATTATCCCCAACAACATTCTCCTCAATAACATTTCAACATAAACATTTTCAACATGAACATTATTCTCCACGGCACCAAGAGCACGGCGTGAGAACATATTTCCCATCGCAACTAACCACACAAGATAAAATACAAGTAATTCCTCAAGGAGGAAAGTTCAAGTCCTCAAGGAGGAAGCGAGCAGTAGAAGCGATACAAATGGTAGGGAATTCTAAGAACCCCGCCCGCTAGTCCAACTTCGCCCTGCTCGGATCCTCGCAAAGGACATCGCCATCTGCCTGGTAGTACAAGGAGGAAAAAGACTCTGGAGAGGACGAAGAGGTGAGTGGTGTTGATGGTATGTCCAAACTTCGCGGCTGGCCTGGCCAGCCCCACGGCGGTGTGAATGATCCGCCGTGCCCTAAGCCCCGAGCGTTCGTCGTGTTTCAGACTACTGACTGCAGGCCGGCGGCGGCTCCCCTGCATGGCGTCACACGGCGTCAACACTTGCCAGCCAGGTTTCAAATAAATTTAACGATGGGTAAAAAAAATTACTTTATATCGGAAAATAATAAAAATATTAATCTATATCGAAAAATAATAAAAAAATTAATCTATATCGAATAATAAAAAAATTAATCTATATCGAACTATTTATGGAGATGATGCCATGTCTACTATCCCTATTGGGGATACTGCCCGGGGGGTGGGGTCCGTGCACTGAATTGCCTTCCGGGCTTCCCGGCGGCGGCGCCTGGTGGCTGTTTTGCCACTGCCGGTTTGTGTGCCTTGGCTGCGCACCGAGTGCTTAGACTTGGCGCTCACGTTGGCAATTATGAGAGACGTGAGCTCTACTAAGAGGCGCCGGCCATAGGACACACGGTCCGGGCGAAAACAGTCCGATATAGCTGTTGTAATTGTTGAAATTTTATGCAAAAATGGGTACAGCTCACTGGCCAACCCGTTAGAGGTGAGTACTATTCTCTCCAACTCCCGACGCAACTCACCGGATATTGGCGCCGTTTGGAGCTGTTCCCAGCGCTCGTCGTGGACGGCGCCGGGGAAGTCAGTGTTGTTGTTGTCCTCAGAAGTAGCGGCGGCGGGTCCCGAGGTAGTCCCACTCTTCCTCTGGTGTTGTCCAACCGCTCGGCTTGGGCAGTGCTGGGTAGGCGTCGTTGTCGTCTGTTGACTCGTCTCCAGCCGGTACATAGTCTCTGGCAGTCGCGGCAGGGACGGCGGGAGCGTGGACGGGGGCAGCGGGGGCGGTGGGAGCCGCGGCCCGTGCCACAGCAGGTGTACCTCGTCGCCGCCTGCGAACAGCGTCCGCCCTGGTGTTGGTGGTGGTGTCCGACGTGGCGATGTCGGCTGCCGCTATTTGGTGTGACGATGGTGGGGGGCTGCTGGGGATGAGGCGGGCCGTTTCGAGGCGGTCCGCGTCGTTGTCGTTTGTGTGGAGCTCCTCGATGACGGCCCAGATCCCTGCGAGCCCGCGGCGAGCCTCTTCGACGGCTGTCCTGCAGGTGTCGAGGCGCTGTGACCCGCGGAGGCGGCGGGCCGAGCCCGCGACGAGACATAGCCTGTCACAGACAGCCTCGACTTCGTTTTCGATGATGTCGATGAGGTCGCGCTGGTAGTCGCACATCGTGACGGCTGCGGCGGTTGAGACATACTGGCCTATGCAAGGCCGCAGGTCGCTCTTATACCCAGGGTGAAGGGTAGTTTGGGCGTCCCGGTCCCGGTGCTGCTGCAGCGGCGGTGGAGTGGTAGCGGCGTGATGCGGTGACTGGGGCTGCGGCGGTGGGGGTGGTGCTGTTAGCTCCAGCAGGGCGCGCAGCGGTAGGAGGGAGAGGGACGGGAGAATTCGGGGTCTTTGGAAAAATTTTCAGGATGGGGAATGAAAGGAAAAAGTTATACGGGGGGGGGGGGGGTCAGTTTTTGTTTGTCAGTTGGTTTTGTCAGTTATTGTCCGCCTCGTCTGTTTGCATGAGGCGGGCCGTGCTGCGAACTGACGTGTTTGCAGCCGCGTGTCGTCGGAATGCTACCCGCACCGGCGTGGGTGAGGGCGGTAGCGGCCGCTCGTTCGGCGCGAGGCACACGCAGGGTGCGCACCAGTTGCGGCAGCAAAGACCGTAGAAGATGCATAGTAGACAGGCAAAGGCAGCTATTACCGTAAGTGCGGCGTAGCCCGCGATGAAGTGCGGGGGGTCGGCCGGGAGGGGCCTGTATATTTCCCGTTGCGTTTCCAGGAGTTCCTGGAAATATCGTAATGGTAATCCGTGCAGGCTGCCTGCCGGCTGCTGGAGTTTCTGAAGGGTTTCCTTAAGGGTGTCATTTAAATGAGTATAACCTGTCAGATTTACTTTACGATTCGCGTACGCGACAATGTTATGGATAGGTGGTACTGAAATTTCTGGTATTTCGTAATTCTCAAAAGACGCGACAGTCGTTCTGCTAAGGAGGAGGTTTCCGCCCGCCAAGGCGTTGCAAGACGGGGGAAACTGAAGGATGCCAGATCCCGCGATTTGCATGAATCTGTCCTGCGGTGCGCCTGTGTATTCGGGCGCGAAACAGGAAAGGGTTAATCGCATTGACCTGGGGACACTGTAAAGCCAGTATGGTGAGTTTGCGACATTTACAAAGACGCTGGGTGGAGTAGCGGTGACCATATGGGTACACAACGCCTGCATGTCCTGCTCCTCGCCGATGTAGGCGGAGAACAGGCAACTTTTCTCCGGAAGTGTCATGACGCGCCACCGCGCCTGACAAATGGTGACTGAGGTTTCCCGGCAGTACTGGATAAATTCGGGAGAATTTATCGTGAAGTGGTGCTGGCCGTCCTCCGAGACGGCTAAGAGATCATAATTTGGTTGATAATAATGAAAAATTCCTGTGCCGTTGTGTCTGGATGGCAAGGCAATGGCTCTGTACAGATTGAAAACTCTGTTTGGGGCCCTGAGGGGGATTACTTCGGGAAGGCGATGATACACGGCAATGTAAATGGATTCAACATTTTTCAAGGTTGAAAAGTTAGATTTTACATATTTGTGAATGGCTTTCATTTTCGGAATAGGTGAATTTGAGATCCGCTAAAAGTGAATACCTCTTAAACCCTCCTAAGCCTGTTGGAAATCCTACCTTTTAAAATGGGCTTCAGCCATTTTGTCCAGTAATGCTCCCCAGAAATAAGTAAAAACATAAAAGAAGATACAAATAGTTCCCCAGGTGTACACAACCATACTACCTAAAGAACTTTTGTAGAAAAATTTAGAAAAACTACAATAGAAAATCCGTAATTTCGATTAGTGTATTTAGGAAGAAATTACAAGAAACCTAAATAACATTAGTCCGCCAGTTACGCCTGGTTCGCCACGCTCGGTTAATACCGAAAGATCCGCCAGAGATTTACATGCCTGGTTCACCGCATATAAGAAAAATCCGTAATTTCGATTAGTATATTTAGGAAGAAATTACAAGAAACCTAAATAACATTAGTCTGCCAGTCACGCCTGGTTCGCCACGTCCGGTTAATACCGAAAATCCGCCAGAAATTCCTATGCCTGGTTCGCCGCATACAAATTAATTCTGTACCTTCAGTTTAACACCAATTGGATCAACGCTCAGAGTGGTGGCAGGGGTAAACTGCAAGTATTCATTATTTGATTTAAATACCTTTTGCCCTGCAGCAGAAAGGATATAGCAATTTTGTTATCCTTTTTCTTGTACCTGATTCTCCTCAATAACATTTTCAACATGAACATTATTCTCCACGGCACCAAGAGCACGGCGTGAGAACATATTTCCCATCGCAACTAACCACACAAGATAAAATACAAGTAATTCCTCAAGGAGGAAAGTTCAAGTCCTCAAGGAGGAAGCGAGCAGTAGAAGCGATACAAATGGTAGGGAATTCTAAGAACCCCGCCCGCTAGTCCAACTTCGCCCTGCTCGGATCCTCGCAAAGGACATCGCCATCTGCCTGGTAGTACAAGGAGGAAAAAGACTCTGGAGAGGACAATAACGTCTGCAGAGTACCTAGCACTAACGTAACGTCAGGACAAGGCCTCTCATAACGCTCAGAAAGAGCAGCATCACCGGCAAAAGCAGCATAGACGCATTCAGAGAGATTCATGACCATGGAAAGTACGCCCATAAGAAAAAGCGTGTTTCCTATGAAAGTCGAGGCATCTCCAGACTTCCTTTGGAAAGGTACGTTCAATATATTACCATTCTCTCGATCACGCAAAGTTGTATTAACGTGACCATTGAACCATAGCCTTATAAAATCTTCTGTAACCCCAAAGTACCTCATCAATTTAGTCTCGAAATACAAGGCTATAAGACCTTGAAACTTATCATTTGAGATGTCAACCTCAATTCCTTTTGATCGTCTCAACGAATTTAAGTCTAATTTATCGCTCAGCATCAATGCAAATTCCTCTGGGGATTTATTACAAAAGATATCGAACTTGTCCTTAAGTACACCTAAAACCCTATCTTTTGGCACTCGAAATATAACACAAAATATAGCATTAATATCTTTGGTGTGGTATGCTATCGTCTGCAGAGATGAATAGGTGAACGGAGCCTGGATTGTTAAGTTCGGCTTTATAGTGGGTTTAATCATGAACTTGGCCTTCGTTAGGGGTGACTCTAGCTGTTGGTTGACGGCGAGCAGGTGGTGGACAGCTCGCTGACCCTGGGATGTATGAAGTGCCACCGCGGTGTTGGCGGCGTGGGCGGTCGCGACAATGGCGTCCAGGGCGTCGGACAGCGCGCGTCGTATTTTCTGTTCGTTGCGCTCTTGAAGTCCGTTGTCGAGGAGTCGGCGCGCCTTGCTATTTCTGATCGTGATTCTGTCGGCTGACAGCTCGTCGGGTGGAGTCTGAGGAACTCGGCCACCTTGGCGTCGACGGAGTTGTCGGCAGGTTCGGGGAGTTCCATGGTGATGTGCGCGGCGGTGCGGGTGGTTGCAGACTGGCGGTGAAGGGTTGCGTGGGCGGTTAATATCTGCGACGGTTCATAATTTCTCTAGGGAGCCCCCGCGCGATCCAGAAGGTCCCGTTGATGAAAATTTCACACTCAACATTCATCCACTGGAGCACCTCCGGGAACACAAAGACAGCCCCGCGATGGCCCTCGGGTACCTGGGTATACTTCAGCCAGTCACACCGTATGGACACGACCGTGTCGCTTGACGCGGCACCGTGCCTGACGTCATCCTCGGTGACAGCCGACAAGGTGTCACGGACCGGTGGCAGAAACTTGATCGGCTCGGTGAATTCAATCCCCTCAAGCAGGTACCTCACCCTGAAGTTCTCTGGCAACGGCACTGGGATGTTGATGAGGAGCTTCTCCTTCTCGGCCCGAACCTCACGAAACGAAAAGTTCTTGACAACGGTCAGCATGGTGACTTGCGAATGGAGCGATGTGTGCTGTGGCTCGTAATCAACTGACCAACTGCCCGCCAAAATTGATCGCCGGACCCCGATCACACGATTCGGCTAAATGGCACCGTTACAGGAATTGTTACAAGTATATCTAGAAAGCACTACCAACTGTTCTCGGGGGAATGCTTACCGCAGGCGACAACAGGTGGACCGAATCTGTCTGTCTCGAGCGAGCCCCGGAGTCCAGTCCCGCTGCAGCGACAGTGCAACACTACTGCCAACTGCGCGGAGCCAAACCCCGCGCACGCCCGAGCCAAGCGATAAGCTTGTGAGAGCGATAGAGATGCTAAATATGATATTAAAAGTAACTCTACGTGAATGACTGAGTGAATGCCTAAATGCGGCTACCGAGGAACTGAATTTAAACTGGTATGAAATTTAACGTTAATTATTTAGGGTTGCCAGTAAATTGACACTAAAAGGGCAAGGTGCAAAGATAAGCAGGGCGCTGGGCGTGTTTTAAAGTGACCTTGAAGAAGACCTAGAGAAGGGGAGAGTTTGAGTTTGAGTTTATTGCCAGGTAACTGGTTAACAGTTGTAGACAACTGGTAGTCGCACATCGTGACGGCTGCGGCGGTTGAGACATACTGGCCTATGCAAGGCCGCAGGTCGCTCTTATACCCAGGGTGAAGGGTAGTTTGGGCGTCCCGGTCCCTGTGCTGCTGCAGCGGCGGTGGAGTGGTAGCGGTGTGATGCGGTGACTGGGGCTGCGGCGGTGTGGGTGGTGCTGTTAGCTCCAGCAGGGCGCGCAGCGGTAGGAGGGAGAGGGACGGGAGAATTCGGGGTCTTTGGAAAATTTTCAGGATGGAGAATGAAAGGAAAAAGGTATACCGGGGGGGGGGGGGGGGGTCAGTTTTTGTTTGTCAGATGGTTTTGTCAGTTATTGTCTGCCTCGTCTGTTTGCATGAGGCGGGCCGTGCTGCGAACTGACGCGGTAGCGGCTGCTCGTTTGGCGCGAGGCACACGTAGGTGCGCACCAGGCTGCGGCAGCAAAGACCGTAGAAGATGCATAGCAGACAGGCAAAGGCAGCTATTACCGTTAGGCGGCGTAGCCCGCGATGAAGTGGGTGGGGTCGGCCGGGAGGGGCCTGTATATTTCCGGTTGCGTTTCCAGGAGTTCCTGGAAATATCGTAATGGTAATCCGTGTGGTATGCCTGCCGGCTGCTGGAGTTTCTGAAGGGTTTCCTTAAGGGTGTCATTTAAATGAGTATAACCTGTCAGATTTACTTTACGATTCGCGTACGCGACAATGTCATGGATAGGTGGTACTGAAATTTCTGGTATTTCGCAATTCTCAAAAGACGCGACAGTCGTTCTGCTAAGGAGGAGGTTTCCGCCCGCCAAGGCGTTGCAAGACGGGGAAATCTGAAGGATGCCAGATCCCGCGATTTGCATGAATCGTCCTGCGGTGCGCCTGTGTATTCGGGCGCGAAACAGGAAAGGGTTAATCGCATTGACCTGGTGTCGGGCCCCTATTTGGCAGCCCACGGCTTCTTGCTTTGTTGTACTGCTTCTGCTAATGACGTCAGGCGTACGAAAGATAACCGCTTGCTCAGCAGCTCAACAACACCTTCAGTACCATTAGACTCCTAGAGGCTTCAGATGCATCGCCGATAGCCAGCTTATGCAGCGGCTCGATCTGCTCCTTCCATACTTCTAGGTTCAGCAGGGTAGACTCAGCTATAGCGTGCACGAGGGTAGCGGGCGTAAGGCTTAAATGAAGGCGCTAACGGTTCGTCTCTGATATTGCAAGCATGTGCAGACAGGAGGCAAGGGTAACTTAGTCGGAATAAACACACAGCATGGGTCTGGCACTTTGGTATACTATACTCCTCAGGGGCAACATTGTCCAGAACACAGGCACTAGTCAAACAACACTCACACAATATGCAGCCCAGAGGGCGATGAGTTGACAGACGGGGCACGGACGGGCGGCACCAGCAGAGGCTTCGCTTCCAGAAGGGGTTCCAAACTACTGGCCCCGAGGTGACCGCGACCACCCTTCTTATACTCAGACCGGGGGGGGGGGGGGGGCGTATAGGGCCCCCGCGGGGTGAGGAGGGGAGGGGGAAGCGAGGGCACCCGGTTTGAGAGCATCGGAACATTCTGGAAACGACAGCCGGTCGACTTTCGCCGGAGGGCGGAAGACGGCCGGCCGACATACAGTGCATGGCAAGTTGCGCCATTCACTTCTGAAGCCGGTGCCGGTGGCGACACGTACGGGTGGCCCACCGCTAGGGGGAACCCGCATGCAAAGGCCATGCAAAGCAGTGCCTTTACATCACTCCCTCCATAATTGAAAATTTTTATTGAAAATAAAAATTAATTTGTAACCGAGTACCGACTCAAAAAAAAAAAAAATTAGTATTTAATAAGTGGAAAAAAGAAACCGAAACCAATAAAAGTTAATAAAATGATACTTTAACTAGAGTAGTAACCAACTTAGAGTTCAAAATAATTAGAAGCAACAACTATAAGCAAGAATAATAGTAGCATCAGCAATAATAATAGAAGCATCAATAAGCAATTATAATAGTAGCATCAATAAAAACAGTGAGAGAGACCGAGCGTGTGGTAGCCAGTCTCTCCCCGCTCCGTGCGCGGTACATGGGGATTATTGCGGCTCGCCGGCTGGGACGGGACGAAGAGGTGAGTGGTGTTGATGGTATGTCCAAACTCCGCGGCTGGCCTGGCCAGCCCCACGGCGGTGTGAATGATCCGCCGTGCCCTAAGCCCCGAGCGTTCGTCGTGTTTCAGACTACTGACTGCAGGCCGGCGGCGGCTCCCCTGCATGGCGTCACACGGCGTCAACACTCTTGCCAGCCAGGTTTCAAATAAATTTAACGATGGGTAAAAAAAATTACTTTATATCGAAAAATATTAAAAATATTAATCTACATCGAAAAATAATAAAAAAATTAATCTATATCGAATAATAAAAAATTAATCTATATCGAACTATTTATAGGATGATGTCTACTATCCCTATTGGGGATACTGCCCGGGGGGTGGGGTCCGTGCACTGAATTGCCTTCCGGGCTTCCCGGCGGCGGCGCCTGGTGGCTGTTTTGCCACTGCCGGTTTGTGTGCCTTGGCTGCGCACCGAGTGCTTAGACTTGGCGCTCACGTTGGCAATTATGAGAGACGTGAGCTCTACTAAGAGGCGCCGGCCATAGGACACACGGTCCGGGCGAAAACAGTCCGATATAGCTGTTGTAATTGTTGAAATTTTATGCAAAAATGGGTATAGCTCACTGGCCAACCCGTTAGAGGTGAGTACTATTCTCTCCAACTCCCGACGCAACTCACCGGATATTGGCGCCGTTTGGAGCTGTTCCCAGCGCTCGTCGTGGACGGCGCCGGGGAAGTCAAGTGTCGTTGTTGTCCTCAGAAGTAGCGGCGGCGGGTCCCGAGGTAGTCCCACTCTTCCTCTGGTGTTGTCCAACCGCTCGGCTCGGGCAGTGCTGGGTAGGCGTCGTTGTCGTCTGTTGACTCGTCTCCAGCCGGTACATAGTCCCTGGCAGTCGCGGCAGGGACGGCGGGAGCGTGGACGGGGGCAGCGGGGGCGGTGGGAGCCGCGGCCCGTGCCACAGCAGGTGTACCTCGTCGCCGTCGCCGCCTGAGAACAGCGTCCGCGGTGGTGGTGTCCGACGTGGCGATGTCGGCTGCCGCTCCTTGGTGTGACGATGGGGGGGGCTGCTGGGGATGAGGCGGGCCGTTTTGAGGCGGTCCGCGTCGTTGTCGTTTGTATGGAGCTCCTCGATGACGGCCCAGATCCCTGCGAGCCCGCGGCGAGCCTCTTCGACGGCTGTCCTGCAGGTGTCGAGGCGCTGTGACCCGCGGAGGCGGCGGGCCGAGCCCGCGACGAGACATAGCCTGTCACAGACAGCCTCGACTTCGTTTTCGATGATGTCGATGAGGTCGCGCTGGTAGTCGCACATCGTGACGGCTGCGGCGGTTGAGACATACTGGCCTATGCAAGGCCGCAGGTCGCTCTTATACCCAGGGTGAAGGGTAGTTTGGGCGTCCCGGTCCCGGTGCTGCTGCAGCGGCGGTGGAGTGGTAGCGGCGTGATGCGGTGACTGGGGCTGCGGCGGTGGGGGTGGTGCTGTTAGCTCCAGCAGGGCGCGCAGCGGTAGGAGGGAGAATTCGGGGTCTTTGGAAAAATTTTCAGGATGGAGAATGAAAGGAAAAAGTTATACGGGGGGGGGGGGGGTCAGTTTTTGTTTGTCAGTTGGTTTTGTCAGTTATTGTCCGCCTCGTCTGTTTGCATGAGGCGGGCCGTGCTGCGAACTGACGTGTTTGCAGCCGCGTGTCGTCGGAATGCTACCCGCACCGGCGTGGGTGAGGGCGGTAGCGGCCGCTCGTTGGCGCGAGGCACACGTAGGGTGCGCACCAGTTGCGGCAGCAAAGACCGTAGAAGATGCATAGTAGACAGGCAAAGGCAGCTATTACCGTTAGTGCGGCGTAGCCCGCGATGAAGTGCGGGGGTCGGCCGGGAGGGGCCTGTATATTTCCGGTTGCGTTTCCAGGAGTTCCTGGAAATATCGTAATGGTAATCCGTGCAGGCTGCCTGCCGGCTGCTGGAGTTTCTGAAGGGTTTCCTAAGGGTGTCATTTAAATGAGTATAACCTGTCAGATTTACTTTACGATTTGCGCGTACGCGACAATGTTATGGATAGGTGGTACTGAAATTTCTGGTATTTCGTAATTCTCAAAAGACGCGACAGTCGTTCTGCTAAGGAGGAGGTTTCCGCCCGCCAAGGCGTTGCAAGACGGGGGAAATTGAAGGATGCCAGATCCCGCGATTTGCATGAATCTGTCTTGCGGTGCGCCTGTGTATTCGGGCGCGAAACAGGAAAGGGTTAATCGCATTGACCTGGGGACACTGTAAAGCCAGTATGGTGAGTTTGCGACATTTACAAAGACGCTGGGTGGAGTAGCGGTGACCATATGGGTACACAACGCCTGCATGTCCTGCTCCTCGCCGATGTAGGCGGAGAACAGGCAACTTTTCTCCGGAAGTGTCATGACGCGCCACCGCGCCTGACAAATGGTGACTGAGGTTTCCCGGCAGTACTGGATAAATTCGGGAGAATTTATCGTGAAGTGGTGCTGGCCGTCCTCCGAGACGGCTAAGAGATCATAATTTGGTTGATAATAATGAAAAATTCCTGTGCCGTTGTGTCTGGATGGCAAGGCAATGGCTCTGTACAGATTGAAAACTCTGTTTGGGGCCCTGAGGGGGATTGAAACAAAAAGACGTAATTCGCCGCCTGGGAGGAGACCGGCATGCACTTCGGCGTACTGGTAAAAATCGTAGAGGCGGTTTGGATGCAGCGGAGTCGGGAACTGGAGACCATTGAGGCTAGGTAATATGTTATGCAGGACTTCGCTGAGATGTCCGGGCGGTAAAAAATATGGGGACAGCTTTCCACCGGCCGCCATTTGCAGAGCGTCACGGAACTGGGATAAGTCGTAGCGGATATCGCCGATAATATTTTCCAAGAGTCGGAAGGAAGTAGTAATTGTGAAAATTGAGAGTAGGCGGTGACTTATAAACTCAATATCTATGGCATAATCATTACGGAATTTTTCAAGTTCGCTGGTAATTTCTGACACAGCTCCAAGTATTTTTCCCATTTTTTCTTCCTGAAGGGCTACATTAAAATTTGTACTATTGAGGACCGTGGCCTGCTCTGTGACAAGGTGGATCATGCGCCGGTTGGTCAGATCCTGTTTATTGATAATTGCATTTAGCCTCTCTACGTCCCGATTTCTTCTTCTCGGTCTCTTGCCGCTTCCGCTCCTCCCTTTCCCTTTTCCTTTCGTCTTGTTGTACCTTCTTTTCTTCATGTTGCTTCTTCTTTTCTTCTTGTATTCTTTTTCTCTCCTCCATTTTTCTTATTTTCTCTGCAGCTGCGGCCTCTTTCAGATCTCGCTCCCGCTTGATATGCACAGGTTCGTAGTCGCGTATGTCTTTCTCACAATTTCTCACCGTAAATCGAGGTGACGCCAACTCAGGCAGGATGCAGTTGTGGTAAATGCTGTAAATAAGAAATAAAATAATTAGTACATGGTTTTAGAAGCCTTATTTCCATGATAGCGCGCTGATGCGCCACGATACGTACTCGATTAATATTGGCTCCATGTCTCGCTGCCAAAAGTTGTCGTCACGTTCAATAACGAATTCTTTCTCCCATAACATCTTGGGTGGCTTGCTCCTGTCCTCCCACACCGCCTGATATATATAAACGATACATTTTGCCCGTTCCGTTGTGTGTAGTTGCCTCTGGATCTGGTAGTAATATTGTGATTTCTCATCCAGATACAGGGCGCCATCTTCATTAAATTTCATGTACGTAAGCTGTAAACGTTGAAAATATTGAATTGACATCGGAAATGAGGCCATAACCACTTGGAGCTGAGAAAGACTTACTTTGTCACCTCTGACAGCTTCCTCCGCTGATGGGAATTCGGCACCGCTGGTCGGGCACTTGATTTCCAACAGAGTCGAGTCGCCGATGAGCCCGTCTGCGGATTACAAAGTCATGACAGAATTGGCGTATAGTAGTACGTTTGCAATGCGGGGCGTCGCGGCCGATCACCTACCGGGTGAGGCCGCCAGGAAAGGGTGCCATTATCGATGACGAGGCCGCACGTTGCCACGGTCACGCCCCGTGAGTCCGCGTAGTGCTGCCGAGCGTGCTGCTCGGTGTCATTGCCGTGCTCCATCGAGTCTGTTTTTTTGACACTGTTGTACAGCAGCTCGTGCACCATTTTTCGGAAGTTCTTCTTACGGCGGCATACAAAGTGGAAGTTCGCTGCGGTCAGTCGTATTCTTCGCGCAACTTTCCAACCGTGGCTGCCCTGCTTGTAGCTCCGTATGATCTCTCTGTTGTTAGAGTCCTGCCTAAGGTGCTTCATCACCTCTTCCTTCTTCCTCTCGAGCTCTGTGTCCTCGGGCAGGGCGGCGTCCTCCTCCTCGTCGTCGTCCTCGGTGGGGGCGGCTGCCGCCCTGCCGTAGTGCTCGTCTGGGCCGGCGGCAGGGGCGCGCGCGCGCGCGGCGCGGCCCTCATTGATTGCCAGCTGCCTTAGCAGTTTCCGCCGATTGCGCTGGTACCGTAGCCTCTGCACCTTCCTAGCGGAGTGTTTGGCCGTGTGCACGCCCACTGCGAAGAAAAGAGAGACGCCATGACATTGGACGCTAACAGGGAGATATTATAGGCGCACATTCATTTTTATTCACCTGGACTGTAGCCATTTTGCAGTTGCTTGTGCAGAGCTGGACGGAACGCCCCAGAGGTGTTCATGGCCAGCGTGGCTGCTCCGCACCTAGTATTGAAAGAGGACCTCCGTGAGTAGAAAACCCTCTTCCCGTTGATGAATTTTGCAGCCACGCTGTTGGCCACCTCACATATATTATTGTTCACATTGTGGATCAAGCTGCTGGCGTGATCAGCAACTTTCTCCAGCTGCTTCATCAGCTCACACCACATCCCCGCCTTTCGTAAGCGGTCCACCACGGTGGGTGGGAGTGCGGCGCAGGCGGGGACAGCAGCGGCGGGCGGCACGGCGACGGCGGGGACAGCGACGGCGGCCTGCGGGGGCCGCGCGGACTGCGCCTCCGCGCGCTGGCTGTTTGCTAGCCGGCGGGCGCCGATCACCTGGGCCCGGCGTAACTCGCATGCGCGTCGCTGGGCCGTTTTGCAGAAGTACTGGGCACACCTGGCATGCTCGCCGAACACATGGCAAGCAACATTCATGATGTCCCGGCTAAGCCGCTGCGTTCGGGCACCCAGAGGACCTGGTTGGAAATAGTGGCGAATAAGCGCACATAAGCAGACGATTTATATTCACCTGAATATGTCGACTAGCGACACCTGTACGCACCTTCATCTGTATTGCCCCTGTACAGACTCGCGCTCTTGATTGCTTGCGACAGTTTGCCCACATTGTCCTTGAGTATGCACCGCAATGCAAGTATCTCCTTCTTCATATGCTTGACTGCGACGCGGTCCTTCGGGTCAATATCTGCAGGCAACGGAAGTTTGGTGTTGCCACTGAGCTCCATCACCCAAGACCTATAGTTCCGCAGAAGGTGGTTTTTACAGTCTATCTTCTCTACCAGTTCGAACGGGCCATATGGGGCTGCAGTCAGGAGCGCATTGTACACGCTTGCGTCCCTGTCGGCTGTGAGATCAGAACAGAAAATGTTACTTTCATATCGATTTTCATGAGGCTGAGAGGATTGCGAAATGTGCAATAACTTACCAACTAGTTGGTAGTATTTGAGTCCATGCATTTCTACGCTGCATTTGAATCCTTCCAGAACAATATTTGTCTCCATTTGTGTGCTGGTACCGTCGAAGTTCTTAGCGCAGCAGTGCTCCCTTGGCTGCTGGTTTTTCTTCGCCGCAAGAGCGCAAACATAGCAATGCTTGTTCCGTACGGCATAGAAAAGCACCTTTTTAGTCCGATAGCCCACGATGGTTGCCTACAAGAAGTAAATAAGCATAATAAGAAATTAGTGTGG